>JADRCD010226519.1:4237-22073 GCA_019843815.1 Montemys delectorum
TGAAAATGTCATAGGAGAACCCACTACATTATGTGTCCGCCTTAAGAACTAATTTTCAAAAAGCTTGTTAGAATTTGTCTTAGTCAGGGTTTCTATTCCTGCACAAACATCATGACCATGAAGCAAGTTGGGGAGGAAAGGGTTTATTCAGCTTACTTCCACATGGCTGTTGATCACAAGGAAGTCAGGACTGGAACTCAAGCAGGTCAGGAAGCAGGAGCTGACGCAGAGGCCATGGAGGGATGTTCCTTACTGACTTGCTTCCCCTGGCTTGCTCAGCCTGCTCTCTTATAGAACCCAAGACTTTCAGCCCAGGGATGGCATCACCCACAAGGGGCCCTCCCCCACCTTGATCACTAATTGAGAAAATGCCCCACAGTTGGATCTCATGGAGGCACTTCCCCAACTGAAACTCCCTTCTCTGTGATAACTCCAGCCTGTGTCAAGTTGACACACAAAACCAGCCAGTACAGAATTTAAACATGAAATGCCCTCCGCAGCCAGTGTTTCGAATGGGTGGGCCACACCTGGTGGCTGTAGGGCTGGCAGGAGCAGGTCAGTAGGATCAGGCCTTTGTAGGTTATAGTCGTTCCTGCGGCTGGTCTAGCTCTTTCTGTTCCCTGGTCAAGCACAAAGTGAACAGCCCTGTCTCCTGCTCCTGCTGACAAAGCTGGAGATGGCCCCTCCCTCCTTCCACTCACTACCACTCCAGAGCAGTCCTTTCTTCCCTTAAGTTACATCTGTCAGGCATTCAGTCACAGCAATGAAAGTGCAACTTCCTGTAGGGTCACAAAGACGAAGGCTCATTTGGGGAAGATGTATCTACGAGTTTTGTGTAATTCTTGCTTTAGAAACTGTACGCAAGTGATAGTCTATTGGAGGCTACAATGCCTTCTCAGAGTCCACCATGGAAGCGTAGGTTGTGTGGAGGAGTATCCTCATTGGAGAGCTCTGTAAGTCTGACCTGCATTGAACTTGACCTCTGTTGCAGGTCTTAGCATCTTTGATAATGGCAGATGTGGGCACTCGGGGTCTTTCTGGCTTTCTTCACCCCAGTTTACTAAATAGCTGTGTGAGGTGAACCAAGGAGAGCTATGAAGCTTTCCTAGCACAGTCACGGGCATAGAGAACAATAGCTGGTCCAAACATAACTTAGAAAAACACATTAGCATGCTGCTGAAAAAAAACAAAAAACAAAAAATCCAAAGCAAACAAAAGCAGCAGTGAGAAAACTTTCCAGAATTTAAAAATCTTTAAAATACTTTTCAACTGTTAACCTTCTCATCATCCTCCGGGGGGGGGGGGGGGGGAGAAACTAGAGAGCACAAATCACATAGATTTGCCCATGTAGGGACAAGTTGCAAATAGATAAGAACATCGCTGAGGTACGCTGCTTTTACTTGTTTTCAGTGCAATTTATTCTCCGTGTTTTCAGGCACAAAGCAGAGCTGGGCCTTACCCCTCGCTGATAGCAAACATGGGCACAAGCAGAGAGCAGGCAGAGAGACCAAGTCTACACAGGAGGGTGGTGTGAACATCTACTGCACTCCAGAATCTTAAACAGATTGTAAACAGCAGTCCTGTGCAAGTGTTGTAGCAACAGAAGGGTCAGGAGATGCTGTCCCGGCTGCAGGTGGACAGGCCTCTTTGGAAAGCTAACAAAACAAGACATTTTATGTTCCTTTTGGTTTCTCTGTACAGGCTTTCACTGTATGCCCCAGGCTGGTCTCCAGCTCACAGAAATCTGCCTGCCTTTGCCTCCTGAGTGTTGGGAAAGGGAAGTACCACCAGGCAGTAAAAACTTTATTTTTAAAGTAAAAAAATATTTAATATCCAGAGTCCAAACAAGCCGGGGGAGAGCAGTGTGATTAGTGGGGGAATCTCTGTCGGTAGGGACCTAATGTTCATGAGTGGACAGGCCACTGCAATTTCTAAGTAGTCATTTTGGAGACAACCCTTTTACTTCTGCCAATGTGTTCCTGGATTCCTCATTTCCCTCCACAAAGCTCATTTGTATTTACAGATTCAATTCAATGGGTGTTTCTCAAAGTGACATCATTGCGTCATCAAGGGGCTCAGAACTCTGCATCAACTGTATTTCTGCTTCATATCTTTCCATATTTTATGGCTATATGAAATAAAATGTGCACATGAATGGAAGTTGAAGATAATTATTTGCTATTGACTCTTGGCCTTATTAAATAAGGTGGAGGAAAATGGCTACAATGTAACATTTAACATTTTCCCAAAGAAAACCCACAGGATAGACCTTTCATGGAATGCACCAGCTAGGAAGGAATTTATGGTGAACCACGGGGGCCTTTAAACTCAGGACACAGTGTCTGATACCTAACAACTCACTGAATACATTTTGCTTTTTATTAAAGTAGCTATTTATTAAAGTAGCTGTCATAAGTATTTTACAGCACTGTTCCAGATGATTTGTACCCTGGGGATAAATTAGATGCATGTCAGCTCATTCTAACCCAGTGACATTTGATTTTATTTTGAACTCACTAGTGATGACTTCCAATTATGCAAATTTATTTTATACTGGAGAATGGTCACACTTAGGTACCTTGACACAAATCTGTTGAGATGTGATCTCTCCTTAGCTAAAAATCAGATATCAATATCTCACTAAGATTTTAAATTCAGTGACCTACATGTGTGCTATCATTTAATCACTTGGGAAAAAATGATAAACACACGTGAAGTGCTAATTAAACTTACTTATAAATGAAGTTTCTCCCAAGTATCCTCTGCGTTTAAGAACAATATCTAGAAACTTGGAATCTTCGTTGACCAAGTAATACTCCTTTTCAAAGGAAATCCACGCCCAATTCAGTTGAAAATGCTGGTTGATTAACCTGTTTCCACCTGGAAAACAAAAGGTGTAAAACCTGACATTACTATTTTCTTGAGTGAATGACCTGAAAAAGCCACAAGCTATGCAACTTTGCAAAGAATACTGCTGGATTTCATACACAACTCCAGGACACGTGAATGGGGGTGGAGCTAACCTCTCAGTGGCTGGTAGACAGTCGCTGATGATAAAGTCTGCGAAATCCCTCCCTCTTTCAGGATGGGGGTGGGGCTTGGAAAGCAGAAAGAAGTGGGTAGTGTTCTGAAGTCAAAAAAAAAAAATCATGAAACAAGGAGATGGAGTGGATCTGGGAGGATCTGGCGGATCTGGGGGATGAATAAGATCAAAATACCTTGTGTGTATGCACTCTCTTAGTTAATAAAAATATATATTAAAAACCGTTCACCACAAGGTGCCGCCGGAGAGCAGGCTTTGCTCTACAGCGGCCAGCAATGTTCTTAAACCACACACAAAAACCTTCACAAATACCTCTTTCTGGTTCACAGAGCAATTGAGTGGAAGGCTTTAATTATAACCACTTAAAGAAAAACAAATATTCTTTCTTCTCCACTCCCCTTCCCACTCCACTCCACTCCAGTCCTGAGAGCAAACAGCCAGCCCTTTTCATTGGCTTCCCCTCTCCTCCCACCTTCCCACCAATATGGAGCTGTCTGCCTCTAGGGAGACAATGAACCTTGTGCTGGTCTCTCTAATGTGAGAGCTATTTTCATTTTGTTGGCAAAATGAAAGGGGAGTGCCATCAGCTGACCACTCCACACCTATCCCTCCACTTCCTTTGATCTATGAGGTTCATAAACAAAGGCATCACTAATTCCTTTTAAGTCTCCCTAGAAAAGAGAAAGGGGGTAGGGGGGAACCTAAACAGCAAACACAGCTAAAGGCATAGCTTGAATTCTAGTTTCCCTTTTGAGTTTGACCCAAAGAGAGCTACAGTCGAGAAATATGAGAGGGAGAAATGTCAAGACTCCTGTCGACTGAGTGAAAATCCACACAGGACGAAGCAATCGGGGAAGAAGCACATGGTCTGTGTCCTCTGAAATATTTAGAAGTAAAAACTACAGACACTTTATGTTATCGGCTCTCTGGGAACCAAATGCGAACAGACCATGCAGCTGAGACTGGGAAAGAATTGCTTCTCTCATTGTTTGACATTTATTTGACTCACCTCAGCTCCTCCAAAAGTTCCTCCATAATGCACCCAACAAGCAAAAGGATGTTTTGTTGCCTGACCCCGTGAGTCTTCCATGGGAGTTTTGCTCCCAAAGAAGCCAAAATAGATTTGTAAGGAAGCACTGATTATAATAGTTCCCATTATCGCCCCAGACCCAAAACACTCAAAGCTTACTCTATTGTACTATATCAAAGTACTACAAAACCTTTCAGCCAGGGCACAGTGGCTACAGGGCTGAAGCTGGACCGACTTGGTCGCACTTTTGCCTGCTGTGTGCAATGTCTTGGTGAATCCCCAGTCCTGCCAAATGGTTGTGCCCCACAAACATCAATAAACAGGAAACTCTTATTGACGTACTTCAAATTCTGATGCAGAAATGGCATGTGCTGTGGACCCAGCTGTGTTAAAAAGCACTGTACACACAAGGTTATTTTATGCTTCAACTTGACGAGGCTATGGACGTTTCTGTCTTTTAGTTCATTTCTAGTTTGTCTGTTATTTGTCCGTTTGTTAGTTTGGATTTTGAGACAGAGTCCTACTGTATAGTGCAAAGCAGCAGACTTTAAACTTGCAAAACTCCTACCTCAGTCTCATGAACATGGGTGAGCACCCCCTAGCCCCATGATTCACCTTTTTAGTACTTATTTTAGTATTTTATGTGTATAGGTGTTTTGTATATAAATATGCACGAATCTATGGAACTGGAGTTATATGTGGTTGTGAGCTGCCATGTGGGCATTAGAAACATCACGATCTGTTGTCATGCCACAGGGCCAAAGGATGAGGACCAGTTGTTTGAACCAACTAGAGTACGCTGTGCTCTTATTATGATGGTTATCTCAGGCTCTTTGTTACAGCAGAGAAAAGCTGATCTAACCTGGTACATAGTTCATAATAGCTGGAAAAGTTTGAAGGCTCTGATCTGAGGAACGGGAAAAGAGATGGAAGCAGTCACTACCCGACGGAAGCAGTTCACATCTGTTCACACACAGGAAGGTCACAGTGCGCCATCACTCGCTTAGGAAGAGAATCATCCAGCCGTATCTAACGCCTAGTTGGTGTGTGTGTGTGTGTGTGTGTGTGTGTGTGTGTGTGTGTACTTGTGCAATGCCCAAAACTACCTGTAAGCACCACCTACCCACGGAGCAGGCTTCTTCTTGGAATGCTGGGAGTTGTCATTCTTGGAAAACAACAAAGCCTCATGGGAAAGTGTGGTGGCCTCCAGGGCTGTCCTTCTAAAACCCTTGCAACACAGGCTCAGGGACATTCTCAGGAGGGAAATTCTTGGAAATGGTCCTGACTAAAGTCCATCTCTTGGTCAGGATTTAATATTTAATAAAGCTTGCTTTGAATTTGACCCAGAATGGTGGAATCGGTTTTCCTGGTGATGCTAAGGACTGATACTTGGGGGCAGGCTTCGCATGCTGCACTGTCTAAAAACCCTCACTTTTCTACTTGCCTTGGCAGTGTCTGTTTCTCCAAATCTGACAATATTTCTACAGTTTTACAGCTTGATCATCTTTCCTGAAACAGTCCAAGAAATATTGATCTCTGCTGAATACTATACATTGAAGAATATTGGGTGGTAGAGGACTCTGTCCCACCCCGAAGGAACCAGGGCACCCCAGCAAGATTTAGCCCTTGCTGCTCCTTTTATTGGATTAGTTTTACTCTGCAATACTTTCCACACAGTCTCATTTCCTAAATATAGTGATTTTTTTATCTTTCTTTATTAGATATTTTCTTTATTTACCTGTAAATTTCTCCTTTCCCAGTTTCCCCTCCAAAAAACAAACAAACAAACAAACAAACAAAAACAACAAGAACAAACCCCTGTTGCCTCCTCTCACCCCCTGCTTGCCACCCCACCCTCTCCCACTTATTGGCCCTGGCATTCCCCTACACTGGGGCACAGAACCTTCACAAGACCGAGGGCCTCTCCTCCTATTGATGATCGAATTTGCAATCCTCTACTATACACATGCTGCCAGAACAATCAATCCCACTATGTGTACTCCTTGGTTGGCAGTTGGGTCCCTGGGAGCTCTGAGGGTACTAGTTAGTTCATATTGTTGTTCGTCCTAAGGGGCTGCAAACCCTTCAGCTCCATAGGTCCTTTCTCTAACTCCTTCATAGTGATTTTTTTTTTAAATCTAATCGTCTTCTGTCTCTTCCTACTCTAACCTCTGATCTAGAGAGCAGGCAGTTAATTTTGGTCATTGTTAGGAAAAACAAACAAAAAAAACAAAAAGTACTCTCTTGTGTTGGTTAGAAGAAGTGCCTCATTTACCGACTCATATGAATTTCTAAATAAGGGTTACCTATCACTTTCAGTACTGAATCATTTAATTTAAAAATATAGTTTTGAAAGATAGCTCTCAAACAGCTTTTGTTTGGAAAAGGTACCAAATTACTTGTTTATCTACAGCTCTGAGTTTCATATGTCTAAATAAGTACTTTCACAGGTACACCCAGAACTTTTGATATTCCATTTAAAGAAAACCATAAAAAAAATATCAGGAGCCTTTGCTTTTGTGACACAAAGAGGGGAGGCTGGAGAGATGGTTCTGTGGTTAAGAGCATGCATTGGCTGCTCTTCTAGAGGACCCAGGTTCAATTCTCAAGACCACATGACAGTTTACAACTGTCTATAACTTCAGTTCCATGGGATCTGACATCCTCACATAAACAGAGATACATACCTGCAGGCAAGATACTAGTGAACAGAGAATAAGAATAAAATCATTTTAAAAAAGGATGAGATAGTCCAGATTAATTATCATAGTAACTTAGAATCTATTATAAAGCTGGAATTTAACTAGAGAACATGGCAAAACCTAAATTTAAATACCACCTGACTCCGCTGAACACATGAGTCATACTTAGGTTTAGAACTTGTAATACCTCGGCAGTCACTTATTGTGTAGGAAGATGCTGGGATTAAAAGAGGCACACTTTGCTGACCTGTAAAATGGAACTGTGTTTTACCTAACCAGTGGAAATCGATCTTGCTTATTATCTAGCATGTAAATGCCTCTAACCTCGGTAAAGGTGAATAATAATACACGGTAATGCCGGAACTAGGGTTTCATGACTGATTGTGAAATTTTGCATGAAATTAGCCAGCTTAAAAAGTGGACAAATTATATTTACATGTGACTAGCTGCCTTTCTGAAGTAAATCCTGACATCCCAGTGCCTGAGGAGCTGGAAACAAATTAAGGCCCGTGGCTTGTGTCGTAAATCTACACAACAGGTGCCCCGACAGCTGACAACCACACTCCCAAAGCTTTGTCCCCAGCCCTGACACCGAAGCTATTAAGATTTGGATGAGAGGATGAGAAGGCTCCCTTTGAACTTTTCCAGCTGCCCTTTAGGCTCCTGCAATTTTCCCTTTCAGTTCAAACTCAGTAGTTATTTTAGAATAACAAAGAATCCCAATCCTCATGGACTCCTCCCTAGAAACACTGGGTTTCCTGATTTCCCTTAAGACAAAGAACAGTGAATAACCACAACCCTGACTTGGGCTGGGGAGGGTGGTTGCCCAAACATTTATCTTTAATAAAGAATCTATTCTTAGACAAAAGTTAGTTACAAGAAAAAGATGTTATTTCCATGTAAATTTCAGTTTCCAAGAACAAAGTTGCATCTGGAGATTTCTCTAGAAGTCAAATGTACATCTATAATGAAATAAAAGCAAATCTGGATTTAACCTTTTTAACCCAAAGATGGAGATAGATATTTAAGGCCTGGGGATGTATTTATATTGGAAAACATTAAGGTACCACTATTTGGTTTATAGGCATGGTTGTGTAGTTTTACTTTTAAGCGAATTTTAGAAAGTTTGTTCTTTAAAAGCAGGTCGGGTTCAGTCACCATCAAGACTGGAGTTGGTGATTAATGACTATGCTTCTTGGGAGGTGGCGATTCCAGCTGTGCTTCTGGGAGGTGGTGATTCCAGCTGTGCTCATGTAAAGCATGCACTTCCCTGACATGTCTGTGACAAGACTCATCTCTAACTTTGCACTGGCCTTGGGCTCTTCATAGAAGAAACTGTCAGCTTGCAGAAAGAGATGCCCTTACTTGTAAAGTCAGGCTGGTTTTACTGCTTACTGAATACTGCCCAGTACAGAACATGAGCCAACCTGGGTCTTTGGATCCTAGGAGTTGACCTTCAACTCGGGGGTATCATGCTCGTGCAGGGACAAAGCACACAAGCTGAGACTGGAAGGTACCTTGAGGTGCTGCCCTGCAGTTGAGAGGTGTATGCAGGTGTATGACGCTGTAGATGAGGTTTGCTCGAAATGTGACTTAAGGGCAGGAGGGGTTGGTTCATCTTGAGGTGACAGACACACAAGGACGAACATGTTAGACTCCGAAGCCTCTGTGACCGATGAAAGGCAGGCCAAGAAGTGCCTGTACGTTTTACTCTTTTACAGATGACTTAATTCATTGAACACTATTTTAGCTTAGTTAATGAATTAGTGTATTTCGGTTAAAGATATGAAGATTACTAACACATTCAACAGTTGGTCACTAATGCATCATTTTCTTCTTTCCTTCTGTGTAGCCTCACCCTTACCCCAACCTCCAGTGCCTTGAATATTGCATGAAAGAGGCCACACAGAACAAGGGGTCAGATCCACAGGAGAAGAACTTGTAGGAAAAGAAGTAGAGGAGCACAGGGCACAGTTGATCATCACTGCACACACACACACACACACACACACACACACACACACACACACACCCCTTTGGGAAAGCATAAACAAATGTAGCCTTCATAGCAAAGAGAGGGCAGGAGACACCACATCTTCAGAGCTGCCTCACAAGCAAGGCTGAATGCAGCTCAAGTATGGCTTAGTTCACTCTCTGTTTGTGAGATAAAGGAGCAAGCCAGTAGATAAGATAGCTAATAATAATGCCATGACCTTAGATGCCTAAGCAAATGATAAGGAAAATAGATGTGCAAGATAGAGATAACATTAACGTAAAGTATTAGTATAGGAGTGCTAAGAAGAATAAGAATAATAGAGTTTAGGTAAGACCTTAAATAGAGGCTGAATAGGAAAGAGGAAGTATAGAAGTAAGATAGTAGGCACTGCATAAGCATAAGATGATAGTGTAGAAGTAGGTAGGATATATATTTTTCAATGTAGGTAGTAATAATAGATAATAATAATAGAGCCAAGATAGAACTTAGATACAAGTATGAGGATAGGACATAGATAAATAGGAGAATAAGATAATAAGAAAAGGGTCCCTTCCAGTAACAGCTTAACTAAGTGGGAAATTACTATTGAGAACATGTTCCAACAGCCAGGTTGAGCCATGGAAAACGGGCATGAAGAAAGGGCGTGAGAAAGTTCCTCTTTTAAGACAGGTGGTTCCTCCTACAAACACCGGGGGGAAACCACAAAGGTTCACCCCTCCTTCTTCCCCAGAATTGTACTGGAAAACCCATTACCTGTCTTCCCCTTATGTACTAGGAAAACCCACAGACCCGAGTGTGACCCTTACCCACCCTGATCTCATTTTGTTTCCTCATCATGTACTACTGCTTTTTGTGTGTATAAAAATTGCCAACTGTTGTCAGTTGAGGACCTTCCTTGCTACCCGAGCAGGGGACCCCAACGTGCGTTGGATCATTAACCCTCTTGCAATTTCCGTCAGTCTCCGCCTCTCATTGATCGTGGGCTGAACTCTGGCCATTGGACTTTCGAGTCTATGTTAGACTATGTTAGTCTATGTTATTCTCCTTAGAAGATATTTTATTATGTATTCTGTGTATGCAGATGAAACAGTTTGAGTGTAGAGGCCAGAGGACAGCTTGTAGGAGTCGGGAGTCTGTTCTCTTCTACTTCTACTTCTTCTGGGGATGGTACTGAGGGTGTCAAGAGTTGGCAGCCAGCCAGTGTGCCTCCTGAGTTTATCTCGTCCACCCCACTCTTTATTCTTATTCAGATAATGCCGGTAAGTATTTGTCAGACAATGTGCGGATGAGACTGAAAACAATCATTGTATTCCCCTTAGAAGCCAAGGGTATCTATCAGTCCACAGTATGCGTCCAAGGTCATCCCTTAGGGATGTACTTCCTCATGCACGCTGCCACAGATGCTGTAGAATCAAGTACTGTCTATTAGAGCCAGAGCTCTAAAGGATTATACACATCTTCACAGACTGCACCAAACACTGGTATATACCCCATCTGCACAAGTCTTCCATTCCGTATTTGCAAATTCATCTACTCATAGCAACTTATCTGGGACTCCTGAGATCAATGTAAGGCATTTCAGTGACTGGTCTTGGGTGAGGTCATGCGGTGCTGAAGTGCATCATGTGATACTCCACCTTCTCCCTCAATATATGGATGGACCAGTTCACAATCTGTTTAGTGGCATGTCTTCACTGATGACTTCATTGTTTAAAAGGTCCCCAGATCACAGGGCTTCAATGCTGTCTATGGTTCATAAACCCAAGAAAGCTATTGTTAGCATTGCGCCTAGGCTCCGCCCCACAGTTACCTGGCAACAGGCAGGTGTGCCTGAAGCACTGTAAAAGGGGCTGCTTGCCCCCTCTGCTCTCTCTTGCCTTCTTGCTCCCTCTCTGTCCTCTTGTCTTGCTCCCCACTTTCTCTTTTTCTCTTACCCCTCTCTCTCCACATGCTCATGGCCAGTCTCTACTCCTCTACTCTCTCTCTCTCTCTCTCTCTCTCTCTCTCTCTCTCTCTCTTTCTTTCTCTGTCTTTACTACCCTATCAACTCCCTTCTCCATGCCCTGAATAAACTCTATTCTATTCTATACTGTCCTGTGGCTGGTCCCTCGGTGGGAAGGATGACTCAGCGTGGGCCCCGAGGAGTCACTCTCTTCCCCCACACCTTACCTCACCTCCGCCAAATATATTCCTTCTTTCTTTCTTTCTTTTTATAAAACACAACACCTATAATGTACTTTATAAAAAAATGTATGAGTGTCAGCAAAGTTTTACTCATCTCAAAGTCACGATCCTTTGGTGTGTGGTCAATGTTGGCGCCCAATTCTCATCAGATAAGGTGTCGTTGAGCAGAAGTACAACTAAAAAGAGCTATAGGCTAATGGAATGATCTTAGAAAGCCTAGCCCTATATTTATTCTAGGGACAATCATCCAGTTTTTGCTGATTAGAATTCACAGCGATTTGCTATAACTGATTACAGCGAATATTGAAAATCACCTTGTTTGTTCAGTGCCAATTACGAGTTACTCTTTTGAGACATGAAACAATTCATCACAGGACCAATCTCTTCCATGCTGTCTGGTCAGGAGTTTGAGCTGACTGCTCTATAAATGGATAGGAAGCACCCGCCTCCCTGACCAGCCCGGCACCGGGATTCTGACGTCACTGTGGCTCATGGTAGAAGGGTGTTCTGCCTCCTGCACAGCTGTCTGTCATAAATTGAAGGCGGACAAACAGACTCCACGGCATTATTTTGAACATTTAAATTATGCTGCTGATGGCCTCCAAACTGTCCACGTTCCTCACCAGGCCCTCACAGGATGCTCAAGTTTGCACTGAGTTTGGCCAGTTTACTTCATTCAGCACAGTACAGCCCCACGAGTCAGGGATTTCTACATTCTGTGGATGAGGTGAGCAGGAGTATAGTTTGTGTCAGGGTCGATTCAATACTGACAGCCAGTATTCTTGCCTGTACTTGCTCTGAGCCATCTGACCAGTTCATTCAGGTCAGCGTTGACATTTCAGACCATGCTAGTGTCCTTTTACTCCGCTCAAGTTAATGAATTCATAAACGGATGCCCTGGGATAGAAGCAACATGGTCTGAGTGAGTGTCCCTCTACTGTCTGCAAAGATCCGGGAGCTAATGGACGATGGTGAGGCCCCGCTGGTTTGGGCAGTGAGAACTTATAAATATCACAGACGAAATTGAAAGAAAAAGAAAGAAAGAAAGAAAGAAAGAAAAAAAGAAGGAAAGAAAGAAGAAAAAAAAAGAACCCAAGTGAAGTGTTCAGAGTCTCTAATTTCAGGAAGGGATTTGGAGGCTGCTCAAAGCTGAGGAGGCTGGGAGGTAATTGCCTCTGATGGAGGGAACCACCAGGCCACTGCTGGGTGGGAGCTTCAAGTTTGAGCCTGCAGGGCTCCTTCCAGTCTCTAAGCACAGGCCCTCCCCACAAGCCTCAGCCCCCACCCCCCACCCCAAACAAACAAGGAATTAAAATGAAAAGGAATGTGCTTATTTTCATCCTTGCAACAACAACAACAAGGAAGGACCACGGTTTACTCTTCCAGCCCTAGGGTTTGAGAGTCTTTGTAAATCAAGCCTGCCCGGGCTGTGTCACATGTCACCTCCCGAGTGGAACTGAAGCCTCCCCCGCTGGAATGCACACCCAGGATGAGGAATTCCGGTGCACATCCACCTGAATGTGCACCTGAAAGGGGCAAAGGGCAAAGTAAACACAAGTAATTGCAAGGTGAACTCTCACCCACTATTTCAGGCGCGTCTGCAGCTTGGAAACTACCTTGGCTATTTTAATTCTTCTCATGCAAGCAACTAAGGATACTTTTTTCTTTCACTTAAGTTTGCTGATCAGACAGTAAACTAAAGAAATAATTATGTTGGTGAACAATACAAATACAGCCATCAGATATTTTAGAATAGGGATGAATGATAGGCAAGTTCTCCTCACTTGCTATTTTACCAAGCTACAGAAAGGTGTGGTTTCAATGAATTGTAAAGCAGTTATGTAACTGTTGAAGATAGATACATTACCTGGTGGTTTGAGCTTGCTCTACTGCTCTTTTAACAGGCTTACTTATTTAAGCATTTCAAATGGCAAATATAAAAGTATTAATTATATACACGTTTATTTTTAACTTTAAGAGGTGTTACCTTTGTCTTTTTTTTTTCAAAACCTAGAATTAATTTGCTACCGTCTTCCTTACTTTGGATAGAAATAAAAATGTAAGCAAACAAATATTTTTGTAGAAACTCTGACTTGGCTTTTACAGAGAGCAGAGTTAAGGAAGATTCCCCCGCCCTCAGTCACCCTCTGGGGAAAGGAAAAAACTACAAAAGCAAGCACCTGGTGCGGCAAGATTTCACGCAAGCCCTGCCTGAAGCTACAAATCAATTTATTAGATCTCTGGCAACATGTTCTTAAAATAAACTTTACAGCCTCCGGGTCTCGGTTCAACCCAAAGCCTAATTCCTTGTGTGGCGCCAGAGCCAGACAGCTCCCCCACCCAATAAGAGGAGAGGGGAGGGGAGGGGAGGGGAGGGGAGAGGGGGCGTGGCCCACCGCCTCCAGGAGCAACCGGTTTAGTTCTTCAAACTTGATTTCCTAGTGAGGGGAGGCTTCAAATTACCATCAACGTGACAGTAGCACATGCACCACTATGAGGTGAGGCCACACAGCCCACAGGCCTTATGGCCCAACTGTGTTTTGCCACTGTGTTATAAAAGTGGAAAAATTGTGTGTGGCGTAACCTCATGGTTAAAAGGGAAACAAACCAACATTCAACTTCACTTCTTCCATCCTCATCAGTTTCCATGGTGAGGAAGCAGGGTTTGGTTGAGATGGGGCAGAAAAGTTTTTCTTCAGTCAAAACACACTTGCAGAGTCTTAGCTCACAGAATGAACTAAGAAGACTCTTCTCAGAGGTCATTTTTTTTTTCAAGTGGTTGGTGGTGCTTACTGAAACTGGAGTTGCTCATGTATTCTCAGCTCTGGTTTCGTGGCGGCACAAATAAGATTCTGAAGTTGGGGGAGGTCTCTTTTTTAAAATTATAATGATTCAGTCATATTAGCTGTACAAATGCATGGGTTCCATTGCAACACTGGATCTCTGCACGCACCGGCTGCCTTGCCCCCACCCCCACTCCTGTCTGTTCATTTCTAGGGTCATCTTCAATCCTTCAATCCTCTCTCTACTCACTCCACTGCTTCCTTCCCCCTAACGGTCCATCTTCCGTTTCCAGACTTTTTTTTTTCTCTTTTAAGTTGTAAATTTTATGTTTCTATAATTAAAAAGCAAATAATGTACGGAATCACGCATGGTTATCCAGCTAGTGCATCTGTGGGAATGAACACAGCCTGGCCAATGACTTCTAAGGAAGGAGAGACAGAAGGAGGGAATGCCTCCGGCCAGGACAGAGACAGAGACCCTGGGCTACACAGGCTTTGGGTCACAGGTCAGTATCTTGTTCCTTTTCATTTATTTCAGATTAGCTTTGCAAAGGGAGCCTGGCTGCTTAACCTGCAGGAGTACTTAATTAGTCAAACCTTTTGGTAACTGGTCTGATCCCCGTCAGAGTTAGGCAAGCAATACAATGGAGTCCTCTCTGATGTATGTTTCTGTTGCACACTGATGCTTAGCTGATTGCTTACATATTTAGCTGGGAAGAGGAGAGGGGAGGGGAAAGAGGGTGGAAGAAAGAGAAGCAAGAAGAGGGGAAGAAAGAAGTAGGAGGAGAAAGTATCGAAGTAACCTACTATCCTTTACCAAATTAGCAAGTGTCCACTGTCTACGCTTCATGGACAAGCACGTTTAGGAGGGGCACTGCTTTCTTTCTAAAACACCAAGATTTAGTGTTGTGTTTGAAAAATAATTTATAGCTTGGATCCAATTGCTTTCCAGCTAAAAAAAATATTTTTTTTTCCAGTTAGAAAAAAGTTCTAGATGTATTTTTACCACCCTTAGATGCTAAGGAGTTGTGTCTCATACAGGAAAAAGTGTATTATTACCAATAAAAAGTAGTATCAGATGACCCATGATAAGGCATCCATAGGAATCTTCAATGGCATTCTGGGATAGAAATTAGATGTTGCCAACAAGCCATGAGACCAATTTCCTTAAGTATTACCATAACGTGGTGACAGGCTGAGCTCTCCGGCTGCAGGTCCCAATGTTATTTGTTCTGTATCCTCGAGGCTTTGCTAAGTCGAGTTCATAGTTCTTGGGGTGTGGTGTTAACTCAGTCCTTTAGAAAGCACTGCTAAGGAATGCAACCTAAGCATCCATTTGATCTGAGAAATCAAAGGAAACCAAGACTGGACTTCCTGGGCAATTTTGATTTTGGTGTCCACTTGGTAGAAAATGAAGGTCAGTTGACAAAATGGTCTCTCTGGCCAAAGCAGCCACATTTTTCTCTACTTACTTCATGTGCCATGCAGGCAGCACATTATGAACCTGGTGATAGTTTGAAACAACAGACCACAAAGAATTCATACATGTTCCATGCAGGCACTTTTAGAAAGGCATACCCTTAAGGCAAACACATCGTCTTAGTCTAACCTAGTGCTCTCTGGGGTCTAACCTAGTGCTCTCTGGGGGCAGGTGATAGTTTTCGCTGCTGGGGAACACTTTGGCAACATCTAGAGACTCTGAGTGTGTGTGCTCTTACACACGTGCACATACACATGTGAGCATACATACATGTGTACACATACACGTGTCTGTATGTACACAGAAGGGGCAAGTGGACATTAGGTGTTTCCCTTGATTACTCACAGCCCACCTTATTTCATGAGACTATTCTTTCACTGAGCCTGGAGCTCACTGGTTTAGCTGACTAGCTAATGAGTTCCTGAGACTGCCCCGTCTTGAACCCATTGCCTATACCACAGGGACCATCAAACTTGATTTTATGGGGTGCTGGGGTTCGGGTCCTCATGTCTGCGCCATAGGCACTTTACTGAGTGAGATCTCCCCAGCCCCTTAGACATCTATCTCCCCAGCTCCTTATATGAGGCAGTCTTAGTTGTCAAAACTGGAAAGGAGAGGGAAGGGAAGAAGATGAGGGAGCTGGCATCTCTGGGAGTCCAGGGATCTTACAGTACTCAGGACAGACAGATCCTACCCTACTTTCATACACAAAGACTTCAAACTATCTGGCTCTAGAGCCTAGAAAGAAGGCTCAGAGGTAATGAGCACTTACTCACTGCTTTTCCAGAGGACCTGAGATATACCCATATCAGGTGGTTTGCCACCATTTCTAACTCCAGTGCTCAGGGGTCTGACACGTCTGACAGACATCTCAGGACATCTGAATTCATATGCATGTACCTACAAGCACTCACACAAACCTACACATAATTTAAAATAATAAAAATGTATTAAAAAGAGAATTATCCGGCACTAAACATCAACCTGGCTAATGTTGAGAAGTCTTGGTCCAAGTGTAGCCTAATGAGAGCACAGGACTGTCCTAGGCAAACCCAAGTTTTATTACTGTATCTTCACTATGTGCATGGGATGACGTGATCACTGTCTCTCGTGCAGCGGCTCAGAACTTCCCCCACTGATGCAGTTACCTTTCTGCATAAGTGTCTAGTTTCCCACTGCAGGAAACAATTGAGCTGGTAGTTTTCCCTATAAGTTAAAACTTAGAGCTAGTCCCAGAGGACATGTGGGGGAAGGACTTTTGAGTTCTCTGAGTCCAAGATTCTACACATGGTTTAGGTTTTAGTTCTATTCTAGATCTTTTAGTAGACGAGGTTTCACCTGAGTACCTGAGAGTTTGAAAACAAGAAGGCAGAAGAAAAGATCTTCTGAAGTCACTGTAAATAAACACAGCTGAGCATCAGACACATGCTCTTCAGCTTTCCAGGACTTCCTGTAGCCAAAAGGATAAATACTGCATAGTCAATGGATGCATGCACTTGCGTGTACACATACACATACATGTCCATACATATACATGTATATACACACATACATGCTCACATGCAGGCACATAGACATCCATACATACATCCACACACATGCACATTCTCATTTTTCCTAGATGGCTCCGCAGTGAAGATGCCGTCTGTTCTTGCAGAGGACCTAGGTTGGGTTCCCAGCACCCACCCTTATGGCAGCTAACAGCTATCTGTAAATCCAGTTGCAGGGGATCTGATGCCCTCCTCCTCTAGCCTCCAAGAGCATCACACACATATACAGGCAAAACATCCAACCCCAGAAAAACAATTGAACAAAAGCATAGAATACAGAGTGCCCTGTATGTGAGCCTCCAGTGCTGTGTAGGGGACTTTTTTTTTTTGAATCCATATATTCTGGCCCTTCACTTACATACTGTGTGTGTGTGTGTGTGTGTGTGTGTGTGTGTGTGTGTGTGTGTGTGTTTTGGGGGGGTGCTCCCCACCTGCTTTGATGAGGAGGGATATATACAGGATTAAACTGTATAAATGGAATCTGCTGAAGAAGTACCTGGAGGCTCTGAGTCATGACTGTGTCTTGAAGTCCTACAAGGAAGGAACCCCATTTGCTAAGTGATCATTAACTGTCCCACTAAGTATCCCTTGGCACACTTGGCTTTAGTATGGACCAAGACTAGGGCAAAGGGTCCTTCATAACTGTCACATCCTTTTCACCTGTCACATTTGACACCAACAGGTAGGATTAAATTTCATAATTTTCAGTAACAAAATCCAATACAATCAATAAATATTTTTCCTTATCAGAGATACACAATCTTTTTTTTTCTCTGATTGGTATTTTATTTCTCCTTTACAAGTTCCACATATCAGACAAAGGCTTTAAATGACCATATAATCATTTTAAACAACTCAAATGTGTACATAAATGACTGAGGTTTCTGCAACCTAGAAATACCTCTTTGGGTTTAAAAATGAAAAAAGCCAATATACTGACAAGTCAACTGTAACTCTTAGAAAAACATCAGTTTCCTTACCAAACATGAGCGTCCTGTACAGGGACCTATCCTGCAAGACAGCAATGAGTTCAAGCCAAGGGAAGCCAGGAACAGCTCCCCACACCAG
>JADRCD010226520.1:2618-38174 GCA_019843815.1 Montemys delectorum
TCACAAACCAGCTCTTTATATTCTCTATTTCCCTGGCACTAACTTCCAAGCTTCAACAAAAAAACCAAGCTATTCAGCTTTAGAATCACACTGGATTTTGTAGATGAAAGCCTCAACATCTTCCAATAAAATAATCCCAAAGCATAAACTACTGCAAGTTCAGCTTCACGGCCGCACTTCCACACCTCTTCTCACACAAGTATTCTTCGAGTCTTTTCTCCAGATGCTGGTAAATACCATGTCATGGAAATTAGAGGTGATAAGTTTTATTTGTCCTGCAAGTCCAAGTAATAAGCCATATTGAGCAAAGTTAGGGCAGGAACTCAAGCAGATTACTGAAGCAGAACCGTGGAGGAATGTCTTTTATAGTTTTACTTGTTCGCTGGCTTACACTTAGATATCTATTTTAAATAATGAGGATCTATCTGCACAGGCACAGTGCTGCACATTGTAGGGTGGTCCTTCCTTTCTCAGTCACCAGTTAAGGCAATCTCACACAATCAATCATAGGTCAACCTGATTCCCCAATCAAAGATCCCTCAGATAATGACTGAAACTAACTAGGGGATTATTTATTACATTTTCAAAAACACATTTGGAAAATGTCATTGTAAATTGAAATCATGTATCTGAAAAAAAAAAGAAATCCTGGTTTTAATTTATATATGCTATACAGTTGAGATATGTTCCCATGGATTACATGCATTCAATATAAAGTTTAAACTATGCAGGGCAAATGGCCCCTACTGCCATCATTTTCTTAATGATGCTATTTTTACACGAGTGTTATTGTCTTTGCTTTTTGCATAATATACAGTTATAGGACAAATTCCTCCCTTACATCTTGGTTAATGTGAATTGAATAAACATAAATAGACAGTATAGGATTCACATAATCATAGTCTAGTATTTCAATAAACAAGATAAATTTTAGTGGTTAGGAAAAAAATAAATGTTATTACACTAAATGGTTATTGTCTTCATCACCAAAACAACGTTTGTACTTAATAATTTACTAGAAATAGTCACCAGAATCAGATAAACAATTAAATCTATAGTTATGGCTGTTACAACAATAAAATGTACAGAGTTTAAAGTCAGCACAGGGAAAAGAAGAGCGCATATGGTGGCCAGATGAAAGTTGTAGCTTAGGTGAGTTACATAGTGTGTAGCTGATTAGCCACTTTCACTCCATTTGTCACTAAATCATTTCCCTTCATCACATAAGCTAAAATTCATGTATTTCAGTGGTTAGAAATTGCACTGGTAATGTACTTGATTGTCCAGCAACAATGTGTGATAATGCAAGAGGAGTGTTGCCAGCCTTGGCCTTATTATTGATCAGTGACCCACTGAGAGTCAGCAGGTTCTTTCCATGTACCTTACCTCAGCTCCTTAGAATCTAGCCTTCTTCCCTTTCCCCTGCACAGCAAAGATTCTCCTTTAGCAATAAAAACCATCACAGTACATTTACACCTCAAGGATGCACATGGAAGTGTGCTTATCAAGCGGACTAATGAGAGCTCAAATATTATTTTTCTGGGTCCAACCAAAAGGTTCAAATTGAGGGACAGCTATTTGGTGTCCACAGAGATTGAGGCATCCAAGGACTGTGAGGTGCAGCACCCTGATTGATGGTGTGTTCTTTTGGAATGGTTGCTCCTAAGAAGCCTGATGACCTGCTTGTACTTGAACAAATGAAAGACTCATAAAGCTATAGAATTCATCAACAGATGGAGAGAAACACTCAAGATAACATGCATTCTATTATAACAAACTTTCACTATTCCACATACACTTGTAAAGGCTTACAAAATTTTTCTAGGAGATAGTTTAAGCTTTGTTCTAAAAATGATTTTTTTGGCTCCCACTTTCTGACTTTGTACAGAATCACCAAATATTTGCCATATTATAACAGCCACATGAAGACACTACAAGTCTGTGGATTGCCGGTGAGCACATTCCCTCACTGATGCAAGAAATAAAGTGGTGTCTGTAGTGAACTAACGAGGGATGGCTGCGTGTGACTAAATCATACATATTGGGATGGCCACAATTCCAAACGTGCAATCTTCAATTTCAGTTCAGAAACTTTACTTATGCCGGGCAGTGGTGGCTCACGCCTTTAATCCCAGCACTTGGGAGGCAGAGGCAGGTGGATTTCTGAGTTTGAGGCCAGCCTGGTCTACAGAGTGAGTTCCAGGACAGCCAGGGCTACACAGAGAAACCCTGTCTCGAAAAACAAACAAACAAAAACAAAAAGAGAAAAAAAAAGAGAAAGAAATACTACTTACAATTATGGCACAAATAATAAAAGACTAATTTTTTTTTCTTTATCTTACCATATAAATCAGCTGGTCAGTACAAGAAAGCCTATTCTTTAGTAAAAAAAATGTAGGACTCCCTATGAAGAAAGAAGGGCATGAGAATGCTTGCAAGAACAATTAACAGAAAATGAGCCCATGAATATGACATAGAGCAATGAAAAGAGTCATGGAATGCTTTGGAGGAAAAAGAAGAAAGACATATGACAATTATACTTTCAAAATAATAAAAATAAATCATTAGAGTTTAGTAGTAGAGAGATTAAAATCGAATTATGTGAAAGCATGTGTCAATGAATCATACTAAAAAAAAAAAAAGGCAACACATGAATCATAGCATTTGGAAAGAAAACACTAGGCAAAAATAAGCAAAGAAGACAGGTGCATTTTGAACCTGATCGCAATCCCAGTGGGTGTTAAGGAGTACAAATTCTGAGGAGACTATTATGAGAGAGTTGTAACTAAATGTGGTATGTGTGATCTGTGATATATAATATATATTATATATACTATAATATGAAAATACTTCTAGGTAGATATTTTATACATTGAAGTGACAAAATGTGAAAAAACTCTTAATGGTCCTCAGAAATAGAGATTCATTACCTATTGTTTCTGGGACAAATTCAAAAAAATTATAGTGGTGATTAATTACAGTACTTGTTCTGTTATGTTCAGCTATATTTTTGTCCTTGATGTTTTTCATTTGGATCTTAGTCTACAGTTCTGCACTGATCTTTCATATTCTTCTATGGCAAATTTATCATTGTACCCCAGTTGTAAGAGATTATAGTGTGTGCACCTCTTTTCCTTTATGAGACATTTAAAGTGCTTGGGCTCCACTCCGGTGGGGAGGCATCTTAATCACTACTATATTACTTGACATCCACCTGTGCTTGTTAGTCATTCAAGAAGAAAACATTTTCAAAGAGGAATGCATCTAAATTTCAAGAAACTTTTTTAACTTTATGCATTTATGACTTCTGACAATTTGTCAACTCTATTTATGCTGAAGGCACACAATGCTAATATTTGTCATGAAATGCACAAAAGAAAAGTGCTTAGTGCTGCATTTCCCTTATAATTTTAATGCCATTTTCTTAGGGAGCTAAATTTGCAAGTTAAATGTCTAGAAGCTTAATATCAATCCTTTAAAAAGGCATATTAATTTTCTAAGATTGGTTGCATTTAATTAATTATGTCTAATGGGGTTAAAGAGGAGGAAATATCTTTACATGCATATGCATGCTTAAATATACTGGGAATAGGAAGAATCTATATTGCAAAATGTTTCCCTAGCTACTAACAATTTAAAGAGTTTAAAATTTCTGTTTAGATCTGATTAAGTTTGTTTTAAACATTTAGCCTCATTCAAATACATAATTCTAATATAAGCAAATGTAATCATTACTAGCATATTTTGTGTCTGTCAAATTAACAATATCCTTGAATCTTCAAAATCCATTAGTAATAGAAATAGAGGTCACATGGTTTTAATCAGTAAGTATTTATTTTGATATTGGTAAAAATTTGAAAAATAAGGTGCAGTGATAGACAGTTGTAGCTTTCACACAATTTTTATATTTTAAAAGCTTTTCATTTTTTTCATATAATCTTCCAAAACCACAATCTTATTCTCTACTCTAAATATGTATTGCTATATGTAGCTTTAAGAAGTCTTCACATGCTGAGCAGTGGTAGTGCACACCTTTAATCCCAGCACTTGGGAGGCAGAGGCAGGTGGATTTCTGAGTTCGAGGCCAGCCTGGTCTACAGAGTGAGTTCCAGATAGCCAGGGCTACACAGAGAAACCCTGTGTCAAAAAAAAAAAATGTCTTCACAGAGTGCCCAGTGCCCAGTAGTATTGCTTATGAAGTACAGCACTCTGTATACTCAGGAAAGGCAAAGATGTATGAGCCAGATAATTTTGTAACACAAAATGTAAGACATTTTATAATTATGTCATCTAAGGAAACACAGACTTGTAATATATACAGCAGTGAGAAGGTGGAGTATAGTGACTGAGTCTGCAGCAGGAGACAATGCTACAGAATGTCAGCCCAGTGGAGCAACAGATTCTGATCCAAATAGAAAATAACAGTGAAAACCTTCATGTGATTGTAATTAATAGTATAAATAATAAATTTCACATTTACACCTTTAAGTTACAATGTTGTATAATACATTTACAGAGAGTAATTTAGAATATAATGGTTTAGTACTTAAAATAAATACATTAAATACTTTCTCTTTTGTAGTGAAATACAAAAAAAAAAAAAAAAAAACAGAAAAGAAAAATACATGGTGATTAAAATGAGTAGCTTCTGGTAGGAGACGGTATGCCAGGATAAACTTAGAAACTTTTAAATACATGAGCACTTCATGAGCTCTAAGACTGAGTGATGGTTGTATTAGGCTCCACCTGTGTATACCTAGCATCCAAAATTATTTCATCAAATACTTTCATTCTGTCACTCTCTAAATATGACCCTGTAGTTCATGCCTTTTGCTGTATCTGTTATTTTTCTCTGTTTCTAACAAAACTTGGGAGAATGCCATTAAAGATAATTCTTTCCAAAATATTTTGCCTCAAGGAGAATTTCAAAGTGCCAATCCAGATACAAACTATAGAGTGATTTCTTCAGAGTCAGGCCAACTTTCATTTCCATCTAGCTTAGTTACCGTTCTGAGGAGTGTGATCAGACAGCTTGTACTGAGTACAAAAAGATCTTGGATGCTAGCTATCCCTTAGGAATTGGCAACCTTCCACTAGATTCAGCATATTCTCTTAGTAGCTCACACTAAGTCTTGGACCACTAAGCCTTTTAGAAACCAACTTATCACTACAAAAATAATCCATGGATGTCATTGACCTTACAGCTCCATAACAGAGGTTTGGTTTAGGTCACAATGAACTTTTAATCTATTTGTAACTTTTTTTGGTGGTAACATTGTCCCTCTGTTACTCTTCTTTTTGTCTTCCACTGTAGTCATGCATGTATTTAAAACTTGTTTTCATTATTATTCAGTTTAACTTACAAAAATAATGGTTAGGAAATGCATGATAAATTCATAGCCTCTGTGGAGCAACAATGCCTTCCTGGAGATTGTCAGTATATCATGGATGAAGTCTCTACATTCGTGGTAATAAGCTAAGCTTCAAGTTAAGAGAAAATGCACAAGCAAGTGTGTGTGTGTGTGTGTGTGTGTGTGTGTGTGTTTATATGCATGTGTTACAAACACAGGTTGTTAATTAACATAGTTCAATTCTACCTTTGTATATCCACAGTTATACTTTTTACCATTATGTTGTTGGATTCTTCTCGTCTTTTTCATTTTGGATTGTACATTCCAAAAAAATTTATGAATGGATTATAGTAAATCTTAATGACTTCTTAATTTCTCAATGGCTACTTAGAAGGACAATATAGAATACTTCATAGATAACACTTGTGTAAACCAAGATAAAATAAACATATTTCTTCATGTTGCCATGCCAAAAAATACAAGCAAATTTGCAGTAATAATAGTAGTTTTGCTTATTTTATCATTAAGATGTCCTTTTAATCAAGTAAATTAATTACTAAAATTTATTCACTGTTTTTGTGTTTGTTCTTTTATAAATATTGAAATTAAATTAGGACTTCATGTGTAAACAGAAACATTTTTTTATATAAAGATGCATTTTCTATTATCCTATTTTTCTGTGAATAAACAGAACTGTAATTTGGAACTATTTTTAAATTACTCTTCGTTGTAACATTAAATAAGAACATAGAAATAAGGTATTAAAAATTCCATGTTGCATTATATACAACAGTATATTTTCTTAAAATTTAAAGGACAGAATGGTAATTTAATATGTTGTCTAGGACAGTCAAACGTATAGAAATGCAAAGAAAAACCCATTCTCTCACTCTTGCAGCATTTCTTGACAACAACAGCAATGGTTTCATAAAATCTCTTTCTGGGATGAGTACAGGTGCCCAAATTCTATTCTGAAAAGGCTATAGTCCTAGTTCTATGACATTTTTAAAGTTCATGTGATCCTGAAAATGATTAAAGGTTATCTCTAGAGCATATTTCTGATGGCAGTTTCCCTAGCCTGGTATAGTTCAAAAGTAGCAAAGAACGAATTGTTTTAAAATTTATTTTTCACCTTATTCTCTCAAACACAGGCTTAGCCACTGTCTTTTCTAAAGTTAATAGAGTCCAGTACATGGTAATATTGTTCATCAAAGTTTGAGTTTTCAGAAGCCCTTTTACTTCTACATTTTAAAATACTTCTATTCTATCTAAATTAAAATTGGTATGATTTCATTACAAACATAGAAATCTAGAACCAAAGAATATATATGTGTATTCCATTATCAAGTTTCATCTGCATAAAGGCTTTTTAAATGAAAAAAAACTTAGCATATACATCTCTTCTGTCAATTTAAACATATATTTTATTGGCTTAAAATATTTGATTTCATATGAGCATAATGTTTTTTGAAATTGTACTGCAAATTGGACAAGGGCATTTACTGATCTATATTTAAAAATAGTAACTATAATTGTATATGTAAATGTACATAAACTATGCAAATTATTACCTACTTCAAAAAGTGACTTTGTGGCTGCAGAGAAGGTTATAAACACCTGTTTTACCAAGGCAGACTATTGCTTAATTTGGTTCAAGTGTTTATATCCACATTGCTTAAGAGTTAGTATATGAAGATTTCTTCTCCATTTCCATTCCTTCTCTCTCTCTCTTCTCTCTCTCTCTCTCTCTCTCTCTCTCTCTCTCTCTCTCTCTCTCTCTGCATATAGGATCTTAGAATAATAACAGTGGCATGGGATGAAATTATGCTGGGGTCATGAAGAGCTTGTACAAAAAGTAATGCCATTTAAAAACAATACTTTTTATAGGAATCAGAAATGAAGAGATTTGTACATAAACCATGGAATTACTGTGGTGTTACTACATTATAGAGTGAAAGTTGGAGAGTTTCCCACAATGCCACATTTGTGTACCTGATAAATATTTTTTTTAATTTTTAATTTATTTTTTATATTCCATATTCCATTCCCCATCCACCCCATCCACCCCATCCACCCTCCGATCTCTCCACATACCACACCTCTTTCCCACCCCACCCTGTCTCCACATGGATACCCTCACCCCCTACCCCACCTGACATCTAAACTCCCTGGTTCGTCAAGTCTCTTTATGGTTAGGTGCATCTTCTCTAAATGAACACAGACCAGGAAGTCCTCTACTATATGTGTGGTGGGAGCCTGTATCAGCTGGTGTATGCTGTCTGTTTGGTGGTCCAGTGTTTGGGAGATCGCAGGGGTCCAGAGTAATTGAGACTGCTGATCCTCCTACAGGATTGCCCTTCTCAGCTTCTTTCAGCCTTTCCTTAATTCAACATCAGGGGTCACCTGCTTCTGTCCATTAGTTGGGTGTTAATATCTGCATCAGACTCTTTCATCTGCTTGTTGGGTCTTTCGGAGGGCAGTCATGATAGATCTCTTTTAGTGAGCACTCCACAGCCTCAGTAATAGTGTCAGACCTTGGGATCTCCCCTTGAGCTGGATCCCACTTTTGGCCTGTTGCTGGATTTACTTTTCCTCAAGCTCTTCCTCTCCATTTCCATCCCTGTAATAATTTCAGACTGGAACAATTATGGGTCAGAGTTGTGACTGTAGGATCGCAACCACACCCCTCATTTGATGTCCTGTCTTCCTGTTGAAGGTGGACTCTATAAGTTCCCTCTCCCTACTGTCAGATGTTTCATCTAAGGTCCTTCCCTTTGAGTCCCGAGAGTCTCTCACCTCCCAGGTCTCTGGTGCACTCTTGAGGATCTCCCCAACATCCTATTTCCACTTTCTCTCCTAGGTTTCTCCCTCCATCCCCACGTGATTGCTTTTTTCTCTCTCCCAAGTGGGACCGAGGTATCCTTACTTGGTCACTTTAGCTGGTTGAGCTTTTTGAGTTCTTTGGACTATATTTTGGATATTCTGTATTTTTCTCTAATATCCACTTATTAGTGAGTACACACCACACATGTCTTTTTGAGTCTGAGTTACCTCACTCAGGATGATATTTTCTAGTTACATCTATTTGCCTGCAAAACTCAGGATATCCTCCGTATTAATAGCTGAGTAGTATTCCATTGTGTAAATGAACCACATTTTCTGTATCCATTCTTCTGTTGTGGGACATCTGGGTTGTTTCAAGCTTCTGGGCTATTACAAATAACATAGTGGAACATGTGCCCCTTTGACATGGTGGGGCATCTTTTGGGTATATTCCATAGCTGGGTCTTCAGGTAGATCTATTTACAGTTTTCTGAGGAAAGTCCAGATTGATTTCCAGAGTGGCTGTACCAGTTTGCAATCCCACCAAGAATGGAGAAGAGTTTGTCTTTCTCCACATACTCTCCAACATGTGTTGTCACTTGAGATTTTGATCTTAGCCATTATGATTGGTGTGAGGTGGAATCTCAAGATCGTTTTGATTTGATTTCTCTGCTCACCAAGGACTTTGAACATTTCTTTAGGTGCTTCTCAGCCTTTCAAGATTTCTCAGTTGTGAAATCTCGGTTTAGTTCTATACCCCATTTTTTATTGGACTGTTTGGTTTTTGGTGACTAACTTCTTGAGTTCTTTACATATTTTGGATATTAACCCTTTATCAGATGTTGGCTTAGTGAAGAGATTTTTCCCAATCTATAGGTTGCTGATTTGTCTTATCAACTATGTCCTTTGCGTACAGAAGCTTTCCAGTTTCGTGAAGTCCCATTTATCAATTCTTGATAGTAGAGCACGTAGCATTGGAATTTTTTTTAGAAAAATTTCCCCCTGTGCCAATGTGTTCAAGACTCTTTTCTACTTTTTTTTCTATTATATTAAGTGTATGTGGTTTTATGTTGAGGTCCTTGATCCACTTGCGCTTGAGTTTTGTACAAGGTGACAAATATAGATCTATTTTCATTCTTCTAAATACAGGCAGCCAGTTAGACCAGCGCCATTTATTGAAGATGCTTTCTTTTTTCCATTGTATATTTTTGGTATCTTTGTCAAAGATGAAGTGACCATAAGTGTGTGGTTTTATTTCTGGGTCTTCAATTCTATTCCATTGCTCAACATGTCTGTCTCTATACCACAACCATGAAGTTTGTATCACTATTTCTCTGTAGAAAGCTTGAAGTCAAGGATGATGATTCTCCCAGCTGTTCTTTTAATTGTTAAAGATTTTTTTTGCTATTCTGTTTTGTTCTTGTTGTTGTTGTTGTTTGTTTGTTTGTTTTTTGCCTTTCCAGATGAATTTGAGAATTGCTATTTCTATGTTTTTGAAGAATTGTGTGGAATTTTGGTGGCGATTGCATTGAATCTATAGGTTGCCTTTGGTAGGGCAGCCATTTTTACTATGTTAATTCTGCCAATCCATGAGCATAGGAGATTTCTCCATTTTCTGAAATCTTTGATTTCTTTCTTGAGTGACTTGAAGTTATTGTCATATAGGTTTTTCACTTGTTTGTTTGTAGCTACCCCAAGATATTTTATACTATTTGTGGCTATTATGAAGGGAATTGTTTCCCTAATTTCTTTCTTAGCTTGTTTATTCTTTGTGTAAAGGAAAGCTACTGATTTATTTGAGTTAATTTTATATCTGACCACATTTTTGAAATTGTTTATCAGCTAGAGCAGGTCTCTGGTAGAATATTTGCGGTCCCTTATGTGTACTATCATATAATCTGGAAATAGTGATACCTTTGTTTCTTCTTTACCAATATGTATCCACTTGACTTCTTTTTGTTTTCTTATCATTCTAGCTAACACTTTGAGTACTATAATGAATAGATATGGGGAGCTAACACTTTGAGTACTATATTGAATAGATATGGGGAGAGCGGGCACCCTTCTCTTATCCCAATTTCAGTGAGATTGCTTCAAGTATGTCTTTATTATGATTAGGTATGGGCCTTGAATTCCTAATCTCCCTAGTACTTTTAACCTGAAGGGGTTTTGTATTTTGCCAAACGCTTTTTCTGCATCTAAGGAGGTGATAATGTGAGTTTTTGAATTTGTTTAGATGGTGGATTATGTTACTGGAATTTCATATATTAAGCCAACCTTGCATCCCTGGGATGAAACCTACTAGATTTGGGTGCATGGTGGTTTTGATGTGTTCTTGGATTTGGTTTGCAAGAATTTTATTGAGTAATTTTACATCGTTATTAATAAGCGAAATTGGTATGAAGTTCTCTTTTTTTGGTTGGGTCCTTGTGTTGTTCAGGTATCAGAGTAATTGTAACTTCATAGAATGAGTTAGTTAGTGTTCCTTTTGTTTCTATTTATGGAAAAATAGAAATAGTTTGAGAAAAATTGGTGTCTGGTAGAATTCTGCACTAAATCCATTTGGCCTTGGGCTATTTTTTGCGGGGAGGTTATTAAAAATTTCTATTTCCTTGTGTGATATGGGCCTGTTTAGACAGTTTACAGGCTCTTATTTAACTTTGGTATGTGGCAACTGTTTAGGAAACCATCAATTTCATCTATATTTTTCAGTTTTTTTGAGTACAGGCTTTTATATTAGGAGCTGATGAATTTTTGAATATCCTCCGTTTCTGTTGTTATGTCTCACTTTTCATTTCTGATTTTGTTAATTTGGATACTCCCTCTCTGCCCTTCAGTTAATTTAGCTAGGGTTTACCTATTTTGTTGTTTCTCTGAAAGAACCAGCTTTTTTTGCTGGTTTTGGTTTGAAAATAATTCTTTGTATTGTTTTCTTTGTTTCTATTTGGTTGATTTCAGCCCTGAGTTTGACTATTTCCTGCCTTCTACTCCTTGTGGGTGAGTTTGCTTCTTTGTGTTCTAGAGCTCTCAGGTGTGCTGTTAAGTGGTTCATGTAAGATCTCTCCAGTTTCTTTACCTGGGCACTTAGTGCTCTGAACTTTCTGCTTAGCATTGCTTTCATTGTGCTCCATAAATTGGGTGTGATATGTCAATATTTTCATTAAATTTCATGAAGTCTTTAATTTCTTTCTTTATTTCTTCCCTGGCAAAGTTATCACTGAGTAAAGAGTGGTTCAGTTTCCACTTGTATGTAGGTTTCTGTAGTTTTTGGAGTTGTTGAAGACCAGCCTTAGGCCATGGTGATCTGATAGGATGCATGGTATTATTTCAGTCTTCCTATATTAGTTGGGGGTTGTTTTGTAACCAAATATATGGTTATTTTTGGAGAAAGGGCCATGAGGTGCTGAGAAGATGGTGTATTCTTTTGTTTTAGGGTGAAATATTCTGTAGATATCTGTTACATCCATTTGATTCATAACCTCTCTTAGTTTTACTATGTCTCTGTTTAGTTTGTGTTTCAGTGACCTGTCCACTGGTGAGAGTGGGATGTTGAAATCTCCCACTATAATTGTGTGGGGTTCATTGTGTGTTTTGACCTTTAGTAAGTTTCTTTTATGAATTTGGGTGCTCTTGGATTTGGGGCATAGATGTTCAGAATTGAGATTTTCCCTCCCTTTGACGAATACGAAGTGTCCTTCTTCATCATGTTTGATAACCTTTGGTTAAAAGTCTATTTTATTGGATATTAGGATGGCAACTCCTGCTTGTTTCCTGGTACCATTTGCTTGGAAGAGCACTTTCCATCCTTTCACTCTGAGATAGTGCCTGTAATTTCTAAGGAGGTATGTTTCTTGTATGCAGCAAATGCTGGGTCTTGTTTGTGTATCCAGTCTGATAGCTTATAGTCTTTTATAGGTGAGTTAATTCCATTAATATTGAGAGATATTAACGAGACATAATTGGTGATTTCTTACATGTTTGTTTTTGTAGGTGGCTTTATGTGCTTGTGGTTCTCTGCTTTTGACTTTGTTGTGAGATGCTTAATATCTTGTCCTTTCTTTGGTGCAGGTAACTTACTTGTGTTGCAGTTTTCCTTCCAGGGTCCTCTGTAGGGTTGGGTTTATAGACAGAATCTGTTCAAATTTGGTTTTGTCCTGGAATATTTAGGTTTCTCCATCTATGATGATTGAGAGTTTTGCTGGGTATCATAGCCTGTGCTGGCATTTGTAGAGGCTGTAAAACCAGGCTCCTCTGGTTTTAGTGTCTCTGTTGAGAAGTCTGGTATAATTCTGATATGTCTACCTTTTTCTGTTACTTGACCTTTTTCCCTTGCAACTTTTAATATTCTTTCTTTGCTTTATGCATTAAGTCTTTTGATAATTATGTGAAGAGAAGATTTTCTTTTCTTGTCCCATTTATTTGGTGCTCTATAGGTTACTTGTACCTTTATTTTCATCTCTTTCTTTAGGTTGAGGAAGTTTTCTTTCTTGATTTTGTTGAAGACATTTTCAGGTGCTTTGAGCTGGGAATCTTCATTTTCCTCTATTTTGATTATTCTTATATTTGGTCTTTTCATTGTGTCCTGAATTTCCTGGATGTTTTTGGTTAGGATATTTTTATGTTTTGACTTTTCTTTGACAGTTGTGTCAATCTCTTCTAATGTATCTTCTGCCCCTGAGATTTTCTCTTCTATCTCTTGTGTTCTGTTCACCAACTCATCCTCTCCCTCTTCCTGGCCCTGGCATTCCCCTACACAGAGAGGAGCCTTCACAAGGTCTCTCTTCTCATTGATGACCAACTAGGCCATCCTCTGCTACATATGCAGCTCCAGCCATGAGTCTCACCATTTGTCCTCTTTGGTTGGTGGTTTAGTCCCTAGAATTGATAATAATTTACAAGCATTGTTTTCTTTTATCCTAATAATTTTTTTCAAAACAATTTTTAATATTTCTTATTTTTTTCCAGATGATATGATTTAATAATAACTTCATAAATTGTTTGTCTGTCTTGGGCTACCGAATAAAATCCCATTAAAGTTTGTAGGTGACTGTATAAATAACTGGCACTAAAAAATAGAGAAAGGGCAATTTCTTTCATTAATAGCTTTAGAGGTTTTTTTTTTTTTTTGTGGTCTATGTATGAGTTGAGATAGAATCTCCTTAGTAATATCAGTGAAGGTTTGTTATTTAAGAAACTATTAGTAAAAACATGGAAGTCTAATTTGATACTTAAATTCAGACATAATGGATAGAAACTAATTATTTATTGTTCTTGCATGTACTCCATTACCTGTAAAGTAAAACACTTTATTCTAATGTATTCTGAGAATTATGTTAGACAAACTACATATAAATACCATGTTAAGATATGCAAGTGACATTCAATAAAATTACTATATTAAATGCCAATAGAGTGCTATGCAAAAATATCCAAGACTATAAAGTCATTGCTGCTTGGGGGGATTACAGACCATGAGAGACAGAATGTTTTTCAAGAATCTTGTTTCAAAATTTCATATTTATTTTTAAATTATTTTGTTTGTGGTTGTGTATTGGATGTAACATGTCAGTGAGTAATAATCCAGTTATTGAGAAAGTACATGGAGATTTATGTGGGAGGTCAATCACATGAATCAATCACCTCCCTTACAGTTAATATTTTTCTAAAACTTTTAATATGCAATGCTTTTTTTTCCCTTTTGGTAATAGAACATGAAGTAATGTAGGTTGTAATTAATACTACCTCCAAAGTTTGAAATATTATTCAACATTTTAAGAATTAACTACAAAATTAAGTTCATGAGAAGAATTAGAAAATAATCAAATGGTTTAAATAAACCAAAGTCAATTGGATGATTTTGAGGGAAAGAGTGGTGAGGATAAAGGAAGATAGGAAAGAACCATAGAATAGTGAGAGAGAGAGAGAAAGGTAAAAATTGATTAATTAATTAACTAATTAATTAAAATGAGAATCGAAGAAAAAGGTTAATTCACCAAAGGGTATTATTTATGCCCTCTTTTTTAATTTTGCCGTTCATTATTTCTGCTTTCACATCTAAACACGTTATACATCTTATGAAACAATATCGTTCATTTTAGGGCTAGCCACACTGTTTTCCTGACTGATTTTCTAACGATTATTTTTGTCTGTGATCAACACTCAGTGGGAATCTTTTCCTGAAATCAGTTCAAATTTATTTCTCTTCTGCTTCACTAGTGCACTATCATTACATCAAAACGTCTACATTTCAGTGATCAATTAAAGCCAGCCTATTTTGTTTGATCATTTCACTTGCCCAGCAGAACATAGTAATTCTGAATTCACCATTTGCTCATGTAAAGTTTTCTGAACCCCGAAATAACTCCTCACTTACTAGAAAGCCTCTGGAAAACTCAGCATTTCTGTACAGAAACGCGAAAGGATCTGACTTCCTCAATAGTCTTGGACATTGCAAATCTCATTATGGGGACCATAAAAAATTATACAATTTATGTGCAAATATTCTACTGATTTTCAAAAATAAATGAGGGAATGAGATAATTTTTGAATAGTGTTCTCAATTCCATCACCATACAGAAAATAATAGAAAATTAGTAAAAGTGACAGACTTCTAAAAAATAAGGGAATTCTTGCTGTGTTTTGAATGCCTGGAATGCTTACATGTTAAAGAAATTCTCAGATGTATGATATTATTTTAAACTCCTTATATAACACAACTCTAACAATCTAGTACTTTTCTGTTTTTGTAAGATGAATGAGATGAATGGAGTGAGTCACTATGTAACCCCAACAGTCTAGAGGCTGAGATCTGAGGTGCCTGATCTCAAGGCCAGGTTAGCCTGTAGTAAGTTCTAGTCCAGTATGATTGTTACAAAATGTATCAAAACAGTTGTACTATTTGGCCAAATTTTGAAATTGTATTATATAGTGTTAAAGGAGTGAAAGTAGTCTTTACTCTGAAAAATAAGTTACTGTACTATGAAAGTGTTTTGCCACATTTAAAAAAGATGCACATATATGCATGTGGGTTGTGTGTATTATTTGTGTGTAGCATGAATGTGCATATGTGTGTTCATATACATACAAAAGTGGGTGTGCTAATTTATGGAGGCCAAAGAATGTCATGTGATTTCCTTTATTCCATTCCTTCTCATTCTTTGCATTTACAAAGCATCTCTCAAATGAAATGAAAATGTATTATTTTGCTATGCTAGCTGCCCAGTGAGCTCCTGTCATTTTCCATTAAGGATTTGATAATAAGCACATGGAGATACCTACCTTTCCTGTGGTCAATAATAATTCAAAATAGGTTCCAACACTTGTTCAGCAAGGGCTCTTAAACACTATGCCATTTGCTTAGCCACAAACACATTATTCTTTTTAATTTTAATGACAAACTATGTATGGATCCTTCTGGTTTCACATTGTGTAGGCCTTGACACGATGCAAAACGACTGGAGACTGTCTTCATCTGAATTCATAGCCACTAATTTTGACTTTCATCACATAGTGAAAACACTCAATAAGCAAACACTTAATTAGCTATTATTCTACTAGTCAAGCATAATTTGAATTTTTAATTTGTCTAATTTTTATTCTAAAGTTGTCACAACAAATGATCAAAGACTCTACGTATTTCCATTCTGTAGTACTGTTCTGTCTTCTGCATAATATAAATAAGTGTTTGACAAATGAATGAAGAGCTAGCTTTATTCAAATAGTCCAGTCATGAGAATAACATTGTATTTAGAAAAGCTCTCTCTGGTCAGTTAAATATTTTACAATTCTGGTCAGTCAGATTCCTATTCTGAAGTTACAATGCTCATTTATTTTTTGTAACCTTTTAGCAGAAGGGTCATGCTTTTCAATCATGGAATACACAGTGAAATTACTAAAAGATATATAGTATAGTAATACTACTCCAATAATATATAAGAATTCAGTATGGCAGTTCTGAAATACACTATGTGATAAATAAATAACTTTAGTTATATTAAGATATTAAATATAAATAATACATTATATATGTCTGTAGCATATGTCACACTTTAAGAAATGCCAAAATAGCTTGATAATCACAGAGTTTGAAGAATGTATATGGCTCTTGAAGTAAAATTATTAGGTAAAAGGGTAAATAATTTTTCAGTCAAACCAACAAGTAATATGAATTGTTATTACATTAACAAGTAATATGAATCAGTATACAAGTGGTATACTAATCAGTGTAATTTCTTTATCATATTTTCAACTATAAGGGTAATCATCAGTACTAAGATTATGATAGATGTAAAAAGAACACGATTAAGTGATGAGCTATGATTTCAATAGAGCTGTTTGTGGTAATTAATGAAAAATGATAACATATAAAGAGAGAGATTACTTGAACTTAAGAGCTGACATAATTAAATATTGAATATTTAAAATGTGTGATTATTTTGCTGTATATTTTCCTGCCCTCCCTCTGATTATTAAAATATAATGTTGCAGAAAAGCCTATGCCTCATCTCATTTGTGGTATTGATTGCAACTTTACAAAAATTGAAAAAAGTACTGAATGTAAATATAGATACTAGCACAAATACTACACTAAAAAATATTCAAAGATTCATTTCCTCAAGTTATGAACCTCTAGGCTGATCACATAAAATATAGAAACAAAAGTCATGTTTATGATTTTTTTTAGTGGACTATAACTCATGATGTTTTGAGTCTGTATCATTCCATTTTTTATTGTATTGACATTCTTAGTCTTTTAAAATATCAATAAAATAAATGACAGATCTCCAAGTGCTGGTCTTTGTTGTTGTTGTTGTTGTTGTTGTTTTTGTTACTTGTAAATGTTTTCATGAAATAACACTTACTTTGAGTACTGAGTACAAAGACAGTTTTATATTATAAAAATTAAAGTTTTTCATTTATACATGTTAACATTTAAATATAAATTGGAATAAAACTAAATGACTTTCCCTGTCTACTAACCTCAACATTTTTCAAGTACTCTTTGTCTAACATTTCACATACTACTTCTAATCTTAATTTGATAACCTTTTTTCTTTGATTATTATTGTGATAAAAATTTGTGCAATAGTTATATCCATACAAATATATGGAAACATATATTTAATTATTATATACATAATTATATAAAAATACACATACTGACATTTCCTTTCTAATTTTGTTTATGAACATTGCCTCAGGGATGACGGTTATGAGAGCTAATAAGGGAACTCATCTCTGACAGATTCATCCTGTTTCTCCCAGAGGTCCTTAGTTGCTTTTATTTATTTATTTTTTTTGTCTAAGAAAGTGTGTCCTGCAAAAATTAGCCCTTTCACATTAGCATGTCCATTAATTTTGCAGTTGTTCTATACTTATTTATGCAGCTAGCAAGCCATTTGTTATTCTGTCTCTTACACTCTTTCTGATGCATCTTCTACAAAGTACATAGAGCAATAGATGGAGAGTCTGTGATGTAGATGTATCTTTTGGGGATGGCACACACACATAAACTGTTCTGTTCCTCACTGTGTCGAGTTGTAGTTTCTGTAATAATCTCCCTTGGTTTTAAAGAGATTTATTTGATGAGAGTGGATAACTTTACCAATTTTTGTTTATAATGATAATATTTATAATACAGAAAGAAATTATACTGGTCCAGCAATATGCAATGGTAGATTCTTCCCTAAGGTACATGATCTCACTTGCCCCAAGAAGCCTGCTAGTTTTTTGCTTAGTAACAGGATTTCCTTTCTGTTGATTTGATCTTAGGTCCAACTAAATAGCTGCTGGTTGTAACTGATATGATTACAACCTATCATACCTTTGTGCTTACCTTGCCATAGTATTTATTGGCAGGCTTTATAACTGCAGCATTTCTGTAGGACTATTAATTATTTTTTCTTTCTCTTGGTAGATTTCCTAGTAATTTCCATTACTGTGGAAGCCAGATTGTTGGAGAGAGATAAAGGGGCAGATTCATTTCTAGTCATGTATCTATGGATATATTCATATACATGTAAATATATATCAATGTCTATGTCTTTATAGATATATTATGTCTATATCTATATATATATATTCATCAATTTATCTATATTTGTGTATAGTCTTTGGTAAATAAAAAGCAATATGATTATTTTAGATTTTATCAAACACCTTTGGTTTCATTAATTTCCCATTTTTTCCTCTCCTCTTCCTTCCTAGTTGGACTCCCTCTCAGTATTAACGTTTTCCCATTTCATATCACTAGTATCACATATTTCTCTTCAGAATGCTCTCACCCCACCTTGATCTCATTATATTTTCCAGTTTCTATTGATACTTTCTTCTGTTAATTCACATTTGACAGTTTTGAGCTCATAACTACAGATGAGTGAGAATACATAGTATTTATTTTACTGGGTCTAGTCTACCTTCTGCAATATAATCTTTTTGAGGTCATTCACTTGAATAAAATTTTCATGATTTTGTATTGTTTTGCAGGTGAATAGTATCTCACTGTTTGAATACATATTCAAATATTTAATATATTAAATACATATATACTCATTATGGATTTATTTTTTATTTCTTAGTTTCTATGATATGATAAAAACATTGCTGAACAGTATCTCTGAAGTAGCAAGATTAATCCTTTTAGACATTTGGTACAGATGGACAATATGGCAGATTTATTAAATATCCAGATTATAGAAAAACTTGAAAGACAAAGAGACTAGAAACAGGTAACCTAATTGACAAATATTACTCATCTGAACAGTGAGTTCTTTGTAGAGAAAATAAAAATTGATAAGCAATACGCAAGCAAATGTTTATTATTCTCAACAATTAGGTTGCCAGGCAGTGGTAGCACAGGCCTTTAATCCCAGCACTTGGGAGGCAGAGGCAGGCAGATCTCTGAGTTTGAGGCCAGCCTTGTCTACAGAGTGAGTTCCAGGACAGGCAGGGATACACAGAGAAACCCTGTATCAACAAAACAAAACAAAACAAAACAAAACAAAAAACAAAAAAAACCTCAAAAAACAAAAAACAAAAAAACAAAAAAAAACCTATTAAGTTAATACAAAATAAAAACAACTATGAAATTTTTACCTCTCTCCAGGTAGAACAACTATGATCAATAAAAGAACTAATCCTAATGTTCCACAAGTTTGTATAGAAATGAAGAACCTACTGGTGGGAATGCAAATGGATGCAGCCATGGGGGAAATCAATATAGTTTGGATTAATGTATAGAATACAGAAATTCTGCTTTGTATTTCTCTGATCACTAAGGATATTGAACATTTCTTTAGGTGCTTCTCAGCCATTCGAGATTCCTCAGTTGTGAAATCTCAGTTTAGTTCTATACCCTATTTTTTTAATTGGGTTGTTTGTTTTTTCAATGATTAACTTCTTGAATTCTTTATATATTTTAGATATGGGGCCCTCTATCAGAGGTGGGGTTAGTGAAGATTTTTCCCAGTCTGTAGGTTGCTGATTTGTCTTATTGACTATGTCTTTTGCTTTACAAAAGCTTTCCAGTTTCATGAGGTTCCATTTATCAGTAGTTGATCTTAGAGCCTGAGCCACTGTTTAGAAATGTTTAGAATTCTCTTTAGAAAAATTCCCCATGTGCCAATGAGTTCAAGGCTCTTTTCCACTTTATCCTCTATTAGAATCAGTGTATCTGGTTTTATGTTGACTGCACTTTGAAAGACCCAACAAGCAGCTGAAAAAATCAGATGCAGATAGTTGCACCGAACCAATGGACAGAAGCTGCTGACCCTTGTTGTTTAATTAGGTAAAGGCTGAAAGAAGCTGAGGAGAAGGGTGACCCTGTAGGAGGATCAGCATTCTTAATTAATCTGGACCCCAGAGATCTCCCCAACACTGGACCTCCAAATAGACAGCATACACCAGCTGACATGAGGCCCCTAATACACATGAAGCAGAAGACTGCCTGGTCTGTGTTCATTCAGAGATGATGTACCCAACCCTCAAGAGACTGGAGCCCGTGGGAGTTTAGAGATCAAGTGGGGTGAGGGGTGGAGACATCCACTTGAGATGGGAGTGGGGGTATTTATGGCATGTGGAACCGTCAGTGGGTGGATAGGGTGGGAGGGATAAAATCTGGATTGTAAAAAATTAATGAATTTAAAAAGGAAATAGAATTACGTTTAAAATAAAATTAAGTTAAAAATAGAATAAAAACTATTTGGCCATAGTTTGTAAAGTAGTCAGAATTCAGAGAGCAAGCTGCATCCAATAGCCTTATCTTCTATTGCAGAATGTTTGGTGAAAAACGTTTCCATATAGAAAAATAAATCAGCAGAGTGTTACCTGTGTTTAACAGTTTGCATTTCTGGTTTAAGATTTGAAATGTGTAAAACATCACAAAAACATTGATTCCGAAGTCAATAACCTTGTGATCTGCAGAGAGGTTTCCTGTCATACCAGATGGAAACAGATGCAGAGTCCCAGACCTTATATGATGAAATAATAGAAATTGCAGGGACCCTGCAAATCCCTCCCCTCAGTGCTCTAGGAGTCACAGCAAAGAGGAGAAAGAGTGTAAGTATTAAGTGAATAAAAGATGACAGAAGAACAAGGCCTCTTCAGAAATGTCTATACTGGTCTTTACCAGGTTCCATATGTATGTATGTATGTATGTATGTATGTATGTATGTATGTATATATGTATGATGTATGTATGTATGTACGTACGTGGGTATTATTGAGATTAACTTAGTATTTTTCACTCCTGACTATGAGAATCAGTGGCTCTATGATTCTTGTGGGATTCTTTTCCTCCTGATCAGTTGTCATGTATAAAATATGATAGTTTTTGCTTCATCTTATTGCATTTTATTTGATCATGTTCAGTTGTTATAAGTTATAAGCCTATTCTTTTCTAATGGGAGACAGAGAGAAGGGGAGTTGGCAAGGAACTGGGAAGAGTAGAGCTTCTTATTTTTCGATTTTCTTGATTCTTTTCTAAATCTTCTGCAAAATTTTATGTTGTATAAATCTGTAATATACATTTTCTATTCTTTCTACCACTGTTCTTAATTTTCAACATTTTATTTTTTTCTTATTAATATAAATACATATTTTAAGTTAAGTTTGATAGGGTAGTCTGCTATTTTACTAATTGATTATTATTGAGAAAAGTATTAGGAATATATATATAATTCCTATATTATATTCCTAATACTCTCCTCAATTATGTATATGTGTATACATATACACAAATATACATATATATAAAGCTACCATCTTCCTCACTAAGATATATTGTTAAAATTAAATATCCAGGCTAACAATAATTAAGTTGAATTATGTAATGTTAAGGATACAGGGAAATTCAAAAATTTGAATACAAAGACACCATTTTTCTTAAATCATACTTGGAAACACTTGTCCTGTAAAAGGACAAATTTCATTTGAGGAATGACAGATATAATACACTCTTTTACCAGCTTCCAAGGGAAGATGAGAAAACTAGTTGAGTCATGCCAGATGAGCAGAACTATATTTATATTGGCAATAGCAGTTGGACATCAGTGATGGCAGAACCTTCCTGTATAGAATAGCTCATTTCCCAGTACCTAATTTCCCTCAATGACATTTTTAATTTAGAAACTGAAAGCTTTTGTAGGAGTAGTAGATTTGTCTCATTTCAATTGTAAATGAATTTCTCAGAGTACATAATCACAGGATATACTACATCTCCTCTCATTGCTTGCCTCATGTTCTACAGTAATATGTCTTCTACAATTGAGAGGTTTATTAAATGCAGAACATAGGAATTTTTAAAGTCTTCAAAAGTCTTGTATATTTAGGTGATATTAGTGACTAATACTTTTGTCAAACACTAATTTTGAAACCTGGTAAGTCTGAGGCTTCAGGGATAAAGAAAATAAGTTATTCTGAGTCATGTAAGATGACTCCACTAGGGCTGCTCAGTCTCCTCCCACATCAATTCATTTGGAAAGGATTTAGCATCAGAAAAAGAAGTTACTCTTGGGCAGATGGTTTTCCTTTTTGCACATCATTTCCAAGAGACATGATAAAAACAATAAGTGGTGTTGTTTCAATATGCAGCGCAACTTTATTTAGTGTTAACAATGTTTCTGGGTTTTTTCCTTTGGGGGAATGTTACTGCAGAAAATAAAGCACTGTAAAGCTTTCCACAGTTCTGCCTGTTTTCCCTCTGCTTCCATTATCTTTCTTGTTCTTTGCTTTCCTGAACACCATACATTACCTCCTTTTGAAGTTAGACCATTGAATACATTTTTTCTACTTAGCCACTGTGAGGGAATCCCCCCTCCTGTCTTCATTGGTTTGGATTTGAAAATAAGTAGGAGAAATTGAGTAATTTTGGTTATGTTACTAGATGTGTTTGTTATTGTTGTAGCTGCTGAACTCTTTAGAATGGAACAAGTGGTACTTTTTCTCTGACTGTACTGATATCCTTATGATAACAATATGTTGTATAAAGATAGATAATTTTCTATCTTTAAATGTGAATCTGCCAGCTATACACACCCACCTTTCTTCATCTAACTACATAGTCAACATTGATGGTTAGAAGAAAGCATTGCCTGTTGTCTTACTGTTTTGCATGAAGCATTTTAAAATATTATATTATATTAATTAATCTACAGATATTAAAAAGCATTAATTGTATCTTCACTAAATTTCAAATGCATAACAATATACTAAATTGTTTTGATGTATTACTTTGCTCTGATTTTACAGCTATTGTTAACTTTCCTTGCTATTTCTGAATGCATTAATAGTAACTTGTGCATACCCAATTTACATATACCCCATCACTCATACATTAGCATGTATTTGATATAAATACATGTATTATCTTGTAGTAACTTGATGGATACACATCTGTCACATAAATATTATATATAAATACACTAGAAGAGTACAAACAACAATGCTGGAAAACAGGTATGCTGAAACGATTGTTGCAAAAAAGCTCAGTAATGAACCTTAAGTCACATGATTAAAATTTTTATGTTGTTTTTCTTTTTGTGTGCATTAATAATAATTAAGATCTATTATCCAATTTTGTGCTTATGATATTAGTAAGTGTACATTTGTTCTATACCATAAAGACTTATAATGTACTTACTCTGCATAATTAGACATTGTACAGTTTGACTAGAATCATTCAATTCCTTCTATCCTTAACCCTTGAGAACAATGTTGCACTGTGACCATTTATAATGCACAATATTACAACATATAATATTGTAAAGTATTAGTATTTCTATATGAGGTCTATTTTACTAAGTATAATGTCTTTCAGGCACATCCTTGTAACAAACATCAACAGCATTCCAATATAACGTCTTTTACTTGTGGAAGATATTATATACTTGAATTTCACTTTTTTTCTATTGTAAACTAATGTTTAACCTTTACACATGTAAATCTGCATATTGTTATCTGTCTGTATCTTATAATAAATGAATTCCTACTTTGGGCAAGATTGACTTAGATCTTGCATAAACTCTATCCTTGGAGGTTTTAAACATAATATTATGAAACGTAATAAAATTTGTCAACAACAAAAAATCTTCCTGTAACTTTAAATTATATTGACCAAATTGTGGTTCTTAATTTCCAAGTGAAGAATTTGATATATATCCCCCAGGATAATTCATTCTATACCTGCAATATTCAGAGTAAGAAAAAGTAAGGTGCGCCAAAAGTCATCTTATGCCTGAGGCTGATCTAATAGTGCTTCTGGCATTTTTCTTTGTTTATATATTTTTGAACATACCTCGGTGGTTTTTATTTTGAAAGTGAATTAAATAATAGAAAAAAAAGAGATAAAACTTGAGACTCTACATACATTAGGAATAAGCTTTATACATTCTTTTTAATATACATTCTTTTTTTATAGTTTTCTCTCTTTTTTAAAAAAATTATTTACTTTTCAAGTGTTATCCCCATACCTGGTTTGCTCCTCTTTCTGGAAACCTTCTATCCTATCCCCTACCCCCACCCCATCATCTATGATGATGTTCCTCCATCCACCTACCCACTCCTACCTCCCTGTCCTCGATTCTCGATTCCCCTACACTGGGTCATGTATTGAGCCTTCATAGGACCAAGGATCTCTCCTCCCATTGATGCCTGACAAGGCATTCCTCTGCTACTTACGAAGTTATTGATGGCTTCATCACTGGGATCTCTGGGATATCTCATTGGTTGATATTGTTGTTCTTCCCATGCGTTTGCAAACCCCTTCAACTCTATCAGTCCTTTCTCTAACTCTCCATTGGGGACCCTACACTCAGAGCAATGGATGGCTGCAAGCATCTGCCTCTGTATTTATAAGGCTCTTGCAGAGCCTCTCAAGAGACAGCTATATCAGGCTCCTTTCAGCAAGCATTTCTTAGCATCCACAATAGTGTTGGAGTTTAGTGACTGTATCTGCAATGTCCAGCTGGGACAGTCTCTGGATGGCCTTTCCTTCAGTCTCTGCTCTGCACTTTGTCTCCATATTTGGTCTCGTGAGTATTTTATATTCATTCTTAATGCAATAACCCAGTTAATACATTTGGTCAGAAAAATTACTAAATTAAAGACTATAGTAAGAGTTGTAGGAATGGACAGAACATAATGTGTCTTATTTTACTCTGTGGGATTAAAGATGACATAGATAAGATTTTTGACTCAGGACATAAATAATATTTCATTGTTTGAGTATATTCCATCCCAAATAAAATTAATAAAATAAATGATTTCATATGAAAGACAATAAAAACTAGATACTTGTGTAAAAGACTTTGTACCATCAACCTCCGCTTAACTTTTATTGAATTTCTTTAGTTTGTTAATAAATAACAAATGATTATTTTATTATTGTAAATTAACTAGGCTAGTTGGATCATACATGTGCAAGACATACTTTAAATACTACAAATGGACAATTACATGTGTATATGCATACATAAGCATATATGTATGTGTAGTAGTGATGTATTATTTTGAAATTTATAGTTAATATGTTTGGAGTTATTTAAAATTTATACTGAGAAAAATGTATTTTCACTATTGCTGTAGATGAGCATCTACATAAGACTGTTAAATTGGTTGTTGATTTATATAAAAAAAAGAAAAACAAACAAAAACTGACATTTACATGTATCTTATTTCACCTCTGGTATGTTCATTGTATTACCTAAAGCTTGTTTTCTATTGCGCACCTCTTCGATAAGTATAGTAAGATACTTTGTGGTTTTGGTTGTGCTTGTATATTTAATATTATGGATTTACATAAAATACCTAATATTATCTCTCTGTAAAAAACTGAACATGCACGTTTGTCTATTAATATGTTATATTATATATATATATGACATATATTATATATGTTGTATATATATATCGTATATATAATTGTTTATTGTCTGGTTGTATGTGTTTATGTGTTGAGTCTCTTATACTTATTCATATTAAGATATATGTTAATTTTCTAAAACATTATTTTTGGTTTTGGTTTTCTCTTTTAAATTGATAATCATGACATTACTATAGTATATCGAATTAAGTTCTCTACTATTTTGGAAAAAATTCTCCATAATTTTTGAAATATATCTTCAAAGATTAATTAAATATTTACTTCTTTTAAAGTCCCTATCAGAGCCAGCTATCTTGGAGCAAGCCATACAGCAGCAGAAACAAGAGAGCCACTATTTCAGGATGGTGGAAGGTAAGGACTCCTGAAAGCTGCGATGTGGAGCTATTTTCTCATGTGCTTCTCTGAGGGTCGACTGGGTTCTTTTCGCAGTTCTTCTCAAGGTCTTCTACTCAGCCATGGTCCGTTGATTGTTGGAGCTGCAGTCAGCCCCCTTATGACTCATCTGAACTGGAGTCCAAAATGGTTCCCCCAGTAGGCTAGGAGGGATGAAGATTGTCTACTGAGAGTCTTGGAAGCTACAACTGGACCACGGGTGTGACTCAGGCTTTACAATGCCAGTGTGCTAAGATCTTACCAGAAGCCCTCAAAATCAGGGCAATTTAGAAAGTATCTTATAAGGCTGGGTGGTGGTGGTGGTGGTGGTGGTGGTGGTGGTGGTGGTGGTGGTGGTGGTGGTGGTGGTGCACACCTTTAATTTCAGCACCCAGGAGACAGAGAGAGGCAGATCTGAGTCTGAGGCCAGCCTAGTTTAGAGTGAGTTCTAGAATAGCCAGAACTGCACAGAGAAGCAAACAAACGAACAAACAAGGCAAGCAAGCATGCGCTACTATACCTGCTCTTTATGTGATACTGAGGATGAAACCCAGAGCTTTGTGTACACTAGGTGAGCGTTCTGTTAGCTGAGTTACACTTCGAGCCACGGACTCCCATCCTTGATGCAATGAAAAACATGTGGTCTTGTATTTGTGAGGAGCTGGGTGCCATCCTCAGCCCTAAAACTGAAAGCAACTACCTAAACTTCAATAATTAATGATTAGATATACTCATGTGCTGAGGCCTAAACAAGGTGGAGCAAGTTCTGTAGTGATGGCCCTTTCTCTAGGGCAGTCCCTCTTCTAAAACCACTGCTTTGTGCTTTCAATCCCTGCCTGCCTGTCGGGGTACCCAGATCTTGTGTCTGAACTTGAGAAAAACTAAAGAAAGTTATGGATGAATTTAGTTGAAGTCAGGTTGGAAAAGGTTGTTGGGGAAGCTTTACCCAGCAGGAGATTAGATAAGGAGTGGGAATGGATGGCTCAAGGATAGCATGTGCTGAGCCCACTGTGCCCCTGGTGGGGACAGAGTAACATGGTCCCTGCCCCTGGGACAGGACCCCAGTGTGAGTCTCCATGAGTGTTGATGGCTGCTGTGGTCATAAGACTTGTTTGTGATAATAATGTACAAACTTTCACATTTGTTAATGACTCTATGAGAATTAGAAACAACACAGGTCCAGGAGTCGAGGGTGTGGCTATGTCCCCACAAAATGTTAAATGCCAGGACCTTCAGGACAGTACTTAAAGCTATGGGAAAGAGCTTTAAATATGTGAGTTCAAAATAAATATAATTTCTCAACTGTGCAAAATTTAAGGATGCAGTATGAACTATGAGGGGCTTCAAGAATCTAAAGGAACAGAGCAGCTTCATTAATGAGCCAACTTGTTAGAAAAATAAAAAAGGCAGTCAGATTCTTGAGTTCATGGTCAGCATAGGACAGAGCAAGGTTAGAAACAGGTGTGGTAGATATGGTAATTTCAGTCTTCCACTCTTACTGCCTGTTTAAACTTACTGCCTGTTTAACAAAGGCAGACAAACCTCTGAATTATTTTGCAATGTTAAGAAAAAAATATATTTTTGCTGTCTCAAGAATCAAAGGGCTGGGGTTATGGGATGATAATTCATAAGATAATCTAAGGGGAACCTAGAGTAAATGACTGGATTGATATGTAAAATAAAAGACTGGATCTGGGTGCTGCAGAAGCTATCCAGAGAGTTTTTCAGATAAAAAGAGAGAACACACATGTACAAGCAGCAAGCAGGACATGGGTAGAGATCTCTCTCTCCTTTTTTTTTTATGTTTGTTTTTTTTTGATACAGGCTTTCTCTGTTCCCTGGCTGTCCTCAAACTCACTCCAGGCTGGAGTAGAACTCAGAAATCCTCCTGCCTCTGCTTCCCAAGTGCTGGAATTAAAGGCATGTGCCACCACTGTGTGGTGAGAGATCTCTTAGAACAGCAAACACACAAAATATAGCAGAGTAGTCTCCAAAGAGAAAGCAGACAGATATAGAGAGAAGCAAACTGGAAAAGCTGTATCAAACAGGACATAGGTCTTAGCTTGTATCCAAAAGTAAAACTAAAATAAAATAAAAGTCCTGTTAATTTTACAGAGGTCATATATTTTAAATGTCAATAACTTTGTCTTCTCTCTGGACAAAATTGTGTGTGTGTGTGTGTGTGTGTGTGTGTGTGTGTGTGTGTGTGTATTAATTTTATGTTAGTTTCCAGTTTTCAGTGACATAAGTTTTATATAAAGTGACTACAATAACACCTTTCTAAACAGTTCTGTCTTACAACTGCACAGTTTCTTAGATATGTGAGCTCATTTTCTCTATGTGATTATTAAGAAATTGACTAATCAAGGTATGCCAGTAGTTCCTTGGGAGGCACAAAGGAAGGAAGGAAGGAAGAAAGAAGGAAGGATAAAATCTAACTCACATAGTCTTGTAAACTTAATCCTTTCGATTTTGTTTCTCACTCATTGAAACTCTTTATAGTGAGTATGTTTCTTCTACATTTATTTGTAAGATTTTATTCTTCAGAGAGATGCCAAGGACTAACATCAAATTATCAATGTAAATATCATCACCATAACCCACTCACATGTCTCAAATGAACTTGAATAAGGAGAATGATACCTATCTCTCTGCTTTGTATTCTCTGCCTTGGATGTGAAACCAAGGCAGAGCCAGAGACTTGGTGACCAGGATACTGATGTGGTGGAAGAATTTCAGTCATAACAATCTTGGACCTAAGATCTGACCTTTTATCACAGCATGTTATAAGAAAGCCTGCAGTTGATATTTCTCTCTTAAACCAATTGCACTATGCACCCTTAATATAAGAAAAGACTTTAGTAATTTACCAAGCATCAATTGTAGGTGTGTAAAGGAAAAGTCGTGAAGGTCACTCCTGCAAAGCTTCTTAATTTCTTAAATCTTAAGGATTTTGCACAACACTGATACCTTTTTGTCATTTGGCCTTATTTCTTCAATGAGGATTCATAAAAATGAATTCATATGTCAGATGCAGAATATATATGTTTTAAGAGTTTGTTTATTTATGTTTCCCTCTGTTTATTTCAACAATGTTTGAAATGTGATTCTTTTTCTCATTTGTAAAGTTTCTTAGTATTAATTTTGAAGGATATAACTATATGTTCAATTTGGTATATAATTTTTGTGAAAATTATAAATAATATAAACTATATACCCATAACATTAGGGATTTTCCCTTTATTACCATATTCCAACAGACATTATATAACCGAATATCTTTTTTATGATTTTATTTATGTACTTTTCATCCTGATTTTAACTTTTCCTCCTTCCTCTTATTCTATTCTTTCTTTCCTACCTCCCCTCCTCCTATCCTTTCTCCCTTCTCCTCAGAGAACTGAAGGCTTCCTGTGCATATCAACCAGCCTTGGGATATCAAGTTGCATGCAGTATGACTGTGTGCATCTTCTATTGAGGCTAGAAAAGTCGGCCCAGTTATAAAAAGTATCCAGTGATAGACTGCAGAGTCAGAAACATCCCTAGCTCCAAGATGTTCTCGGTCTCAGTGAAGACCAAGCTGCACATCTGTTATACAGGGGCCTAGGTCCATTTCATGTATGTTCTTTCATTGGTGGTTCAGTCTCAGTGAGACACTGTGTGTCCAGATTAGTTGATTCTGTAGGTTTTCTTGTAATGTTCTTGATCTCTCTGGCTCCTTCAGTTCTCCCTCTCTTCCACAAAATGCCCTGACCTCTGCCTAATGTTTGGCTACCGATCTCTAAAAGTTTCCATCTGCTGCTGGATGAAGTCTCTCAGATGACAGTTATGTTAGGCTACTGTCTTCAAGTATAACAGAATATCATTAATAGTGTCAGGGATGGACTCTCTGTCATTGTTTGGTTCTCAGGATAGACCAGTTTTGCTTGGCCATTCCATCAAGTTCTGCTCTTTCTTTATCCTACAACTGGTAGGCAGGAAAAACTGTGAGTTGAAAGTTTTGCGACTGGCATGGTATTTCCATCCTTCCATTGGAAGTCTTGCCCGCTTATATGAGGTGATCATTTCAGGTCCCATCTCCTAATGCTAGGGACCTTAGGTAGAGTCACCCTCATAGATGTCCATGAGTTTCCATTTACCTTGAGTGCTAACTAAACCATAGAAGGCCACCCTAATCAATTCTGGTTCTTTCTCCCAATATCTGTCCCTTCATCCTCCCGCAACTTGATCCCTCCTGTTTACCTACTGAACCCCTCTCCCATCCACTGCTTTGCGTCCATCCATCCCCAATTTCTCTTTTATTTCCTCTTCTCAGTGAAATTCAAGAATCACCCCTTGGGCCTTCCTTGTTGCTTGTCTTCCTTGGGTCTGTGGATTGTAGCACTGTTATCCTGTACTATATGACTAATATCTACTTCTAAGTACATACTGTGTTTGTCTATCTGGATCTAGGTTACATCACTCAACATGATTTTTTTTCCTGATTCCATCAATTTAGCTCCAAATTTCAAAATTTCATTGTTTTTAATAAATGATTAGTTTCCCAGTGCCTAAATGTTCCAAACTCTATCCATTACTTGGTCCAGGGACACCAAGGTAATTTCCAGTTTCAGGCTATTCTGAATAAAGCTGCTATGAACAAGCAACAAGTGTTCTTGTGGTATGGTAGAGTATCTTTTGGGTACATGCCCAGGAGTGGTATTTCTGGATCTTGAGATAGAACTATTCTCAATTTTCTGAGAAACTGACAAAAATGATTTCCAAAGTGGTTATATGAGTTTACACTCCCAGTAGCAATGGTGCAGTATTCTCCTTGATAAACATCCTTAGCATTTGTCATTTGACTTTTTGATCTTAGTCATTCTTATGGGTGTAAGATGGAATCTCAGAGTTATTTCAATTTACATTTCAGTGATGACTAAGGATGTTAAACACTTCTTTATGTGTTTCTCAGGCATTAGAGAGTTCTCTGCCAAGAATTCTGTTTAACTGTACTACATTTTTAAACTGTGTTATTTGGTTTGATGTGTTTTATTTATTGAGGTCATTATTTATTTTGGATATCAACTTTCTGTCTGAAGTAGTATTATCTTTTCCTATTCTGTAGGTTGACTTTTTGTCCTATTGATGGTTTCCCTTGCGTTACGGAAACTTTTCAGATTCATGAGATCTCATTTATTGATTGTTGATCTTAGTGCCTGGGCAGTTGGTTTTCTCTTCAGGAAGTCTCCTATGCTAATGTATTCAAGGTTAATCTGACTTTCTCTTCTATTAAACTTTGTGTACTAGGTTTTATGTTGTGGTCTTTGATCAACTTGGACATGAGTTTTGTGCAAATATGATCTATTTGCATTGTTGTACATGCAGACATCCAGTTACACAAGCACCATTCATCGTAGTTTCTTTCATTTTCCATTATATTGTTTTGATTCTTTGTCAAAACTCAAGTGTCATTAAGTGTGTGGATTTACTGCTGGTCTATAATTTGATTCCATTGATCAATCTGTCTGTTTTTATGTCAATGCCATGTGGATTTTATTACTCTTGCTCTGTAGTCCAGCTTGAAATCAGGGATAGTGATAACTCTAGAGGTTCTTTTATTGTACAGGATTGTTTTAGCAATCCTGAGTTTTTGTTTTCTCATATAAGGTTGAGTATTGTTCTTTCAAGGTTTTTAAAGAGTTGTGTTGACTTTTTTCAAGGCAATTGCATTGAATATGTAGATTGATTTTGCTAAGAAACATGTTAGGGCACTTTTGCTATATTAACCCTATCAATTCAGGAGCATGGAAGATCTTTCCATATTCTAATATTTTGTTTAATTTCTTTTTTTGTTTTTTGTTGTTGTTGTTTTTTGTTTTTTGTTTGTTTGTTTGTTTGTTTGTTGTTGTTTTTTTTTTTCGAGACAGCATTTCTCTGTATAGCCCTGGCTGTCCTGGAACTCACTTTGTAGACCAGGTTGGCCTCGAACTCAGAAATTCGCCTGCCTCTGCCTCCTAAGTGCTGGGATTAAAGGCATGCGCCGCCAACACCCGGCAATTTCTTTCTTTAAAGACTTGAAGTTCTTGTTATACAGATCTTTCACGTGCTTGTTTAGAGTTACACCAAGATATTTTATTATTTGTGGCTATGTTGTAGAGTGATATTTTTCTAATTTCTTTCTCTGATCATTTATCATTTGAATAAAGGATTATTATTGTTATCATTATTATTATTTGAATTACTTTTGTATCTAGCCATTTTGCCGAAGGTATTTATCATCTGTTAGAGGTCTCTGATAGAAATTTTTTGGTATCACTCATGTATACTTTCATATCATCTGTGAATATCAATACTTTGACTTTATTCTTTTAAATTTGTATCCCCTTTATATACTTTAGCTGTCTTATTACTTTAGTTAAAAATTCCAATAATTATATTAAATAGATACAGAAAGAGTGGGCAGATTTGTCTCATCCTTAATTTTAGTGAAATTGCTTTATATTTCTCTTGGTTTAATTTAATATTGGCTATTGGGGAGATCTGGAAGGTAGAGGAATTGGGGAGGATGGGGTCTCACATAGTTGTCCCTGGTGCTGTCCAGGAATATAGGCAGAACTGTAGCCAGAAAATGACATAACAAGATAATCTTTACCAAAGATGTCAATAGCATTTAATACATGTATACATATATATTTTCTTATAAAAACAATAAGGTTTATGTTATATGAATTAATCAATTATATAGTTATAAAATTACATTTAAAGGTTCAAAAGACAAATATTAGCAAATATTTTAATAGTTTGGAAAGAAATATGCTTTCCTAAATATCACTTTTATGGTTTAAAAATATAATTTATAACAGCATACTTGACTAGATAATGATGACTAATGAAAAGCAACAAAAACAATTGGTTGCATTCAAATTATTTTCGTCCATTAAAATGGTTTACTCTGGATGAACATCTGTGTTGTCCTAAGTGGTTTCCAGATGTAGTGGATTGAGCACACATACAAAAATATATGGAAATGACACATTCATTTTTATTTTAAGTACAGTTTTTTCAATGATATCTGTCATAACCTGTCATGTACACAGTATATAACATTATATAGCATTAAAGACATGTACATCTTTCACTTCAAATTCTTTAGAAATCTAGACATGACTTTATCTGACTCCCAGTTATACATTGCTTGATTGATAATCTGAATGAAACCATATGCTTATTGAGGCAGGTATTGAGTTCTGTTCATCATAATGATGTTTTTGCTTATTTTATCCTTTGCAGGTGGCTAAATCTTAAGAGTTATAATTTTATAAATTATATACTTATTAATTTTATACTTGTGAATTTTTTATTATGATTACTGATATAGTTTATGTAGATTTTATTTTATTAGGCTTTTTATTAGCAAAATGTTATTTCATGGAGGAGTTATTTTAGAAGATTTAGAGAAAAATAACTAGAAATATTCAAATCTCACTGTGTTAATAATTAAGGATTTGAAAAAATTTGCTATTTCTTAAAGTCTCATGTAATTTTTCTGTTATTATCTAATTGCATGATATTTTAAAGGAAATCTAAGTGGTGAATCAAACAATACCAAGTGGACAGTCCTAGTATATATGTATATGTGTATGTATATATGTGTGTGTGTTTGTGTGTGTATGTGTATGTGCATGTGCATGTGCATGTATATGTGTAGATGTATGATATATGTGTATTGTTGTACTGGCTGGTTTTGTGTGTCAACTTGACAGAGGCTGAAGTTATCACAGAGAAGGGAGCTTCAGTTGGGGAAGTGCCTCCATGAGGTCCAGCTGTGGGGAATTTTGTCAATTAGTGATCAAGTGGGTAGGGCCCCTTGTGGGTGGTGCCATCCCTGTGCTGGAAGTCTTGGGTTCTATAAGAGAGCAGGCTGAGCAAGCCAGGAGAAGCAAGCCAGCAAGGGACATCTCTCCATGGCCTCTGTGCCAGCTTTTGCTTCCTGACCTGCTTGAGTTCCAGTGCTGACTTCCTCTGGTGATCTACAGCCTTATGGAAGTAAGCTGAATAAGCCCTTTCCTCCCCAACTTTCTTCATGGTCATGATGTTTGTGCAGGAATAGAAACCCTGACTAAGACAATTGTATTGTAGATATATGTACTGTACATATATATATGTATATATATATATATATACATATATATGTATATGTATATGTCTATATATGTATATATCTATATATGTAATGTGTATATATGTAATATATATTTGCAAATATTCATTCACAATCTTAATATACAATTATACATTACAACATTAAATGGTCTTTACAGATTTATTTATATTCTGATTTGCTACATACACACACATGCACACACATATATATAAATTTATATATATCACAAAATTCATTAAATACAAAGAAAATAAAAATTTATGAAGGAGTCTGGAAGATGATGGGGAACTAAAGAAGTAGGAGGAAGACCAAAAAAGTTGCAAATATAATATACATACTTACATTTAAAAAACTAAGAAAAATATTTATTTTTGAAAGTTTTTTAAAAAATAATTTTAAAATATTAATTATTTAAAAATTATTTTATAACATTTATAGTTGCCTATAAATTTTATTTGTATACACAAATATACATATATATTAAATTCAGTTAACTCCGAGGGGCATAATATGTCTAATAAAATTGCTATCACTGGGTATATAAAAACATTCTTAGGAGTTTTTGGACAGTGAAGTCCACATCACTCTCAAGGCAGTGTATAAGGTATAATCATTTTCATTAATCATATCTTCCTATATTTGAAGATCTGTTCCAAAGCTGAAGACACCATGAACTTCAAGCACAAAACTGAGAGGAGTCACATCGGATTCAATGAGGAAACATCTTCCATGAGCACCAGCTTTTATAGTAACAGAGGATTCAGTGAAAGCTGTTGAGGGAGAAAAGAAATTATAATTTCTACCCAGCCCGACATCTTTGAATCAAAACAATGATGAGAACAACTATAGTCCCTAGAGTTGCAAGAGTGTAACTTGGTGATAACCAACAGCTATCCTACAGGACTCAAGGCACATTCAATAGTAGGAACTTCATACCTAGAACTATATCCTTACTAAAGGAAACCATCCTTGGCTTGTGAGGCCATAGAAGCTAAAGGATAAATTAATCCCATCACTTTTTTAAACAAATAAAATTTGTGGCTGCAACCTAAATACGAATCCTTGTTATGAGAATCTTTGAATGAGTTATTAGTGCTGTGATGAAACACCATGTCTACAAGTACCTTAGGGAGGTAAAAGTTTGCTTGGATTACATTTCCTGGATCATAATCCATTTAAGAAAGCCAAGGCAATAACTTAATTTGGTAGCCTGGAAAGAGGAGTTGACAGAGAGGCCAGGGAGAAATGTTACTTACTAGCTTGCTCCTCATATAAGAAAGCTCAGCCTGCTTTCTTATATAACTTAGGGATACCATCCCAGGGATGTTATCAGCCAATGAACTGGGCCCTCCACCATCAATCAGTAATTAAGAAAATTCCATACACCTTTGTCTATAGCCCATTTTTATAGAAGCAATTTCTAAATTGAAATTGAAATGAGATGTCCCTAAGATGGCTCTAGCTTGGGTCAAATTAAATGGTTCTAA
>JADRCD010226522.1:9779-20644 GCA_019843815.1 Montemys delectorum
ACATACACACACATATACACACATACACACACACACACACACACACACATACACACACACACACATACACACACACACACACATACACACACATATACACATACACACACATACACACACACACACACACACACATGTAAAATTTATATGCGTATGACATTTCAATGTAGAAAATGTTTGTAAGACAAATGTGGGAGTAAAATTTCAGGTGTAATGACTAACCAAGAGAATCAGTTTAACTGTCAATCACTTCTGTCATAACAGATAATTATCTCCTATATTCTCACCTTTCAGTAAGGATACATGTACAGAAATCTACAAGAATATTCAGGAAGAAATGACTTTTTTCTTTGTATATGCTTCTATAATCAAATAAAATCCACAAATATATGTTGTATATGTAAATACTTTCATAGTAAAAATATATCATCACAACCCTTATACTTATGTGACAGGCTTAAAGTAAAGCAAAAAAGAAAAACAACTACTGTATAACATAAGCTTCAGTCTACATAGAAAGTGGAAATAAAATTGAATTTCATGTTTATTATTCTATTAGTCCTTTATGACATTTCATTGCATATCTGCATATAGTTCAAAATATAAGCAAAAAATGTAAAACCTGAATTATTTATCACTGAAACATATTATAGAGGGAAATTTTGATTCATATCTTACTGCATTCTTTTCTATGACAACAGTATCATTAAACAAAGTTATTTTCCCCATAGCTTCCAGCCTGTTTCTTATGCAGTGTAAATAGGCCCCATTCCCTTTATCATTTTTATCAACTTTTGTTTGAGTGATTTACTCTCTTATCTTCTGGTTATGGGATATAAAATGTTGTGGAAAAAAAGTTAGTAGAGTGGTTCCTTCTGGGCATGATAAGGATTAATACTTTCCTATTAACTATTCCCTAACCCAGAACTTTTCCCTGATAAAATTACCAGGCCCCTAAAGTTAATCTCAGATTAATGTTGACCATCTTGTATTTTATTCTTTGTTTGACATCATTGTCAGCTAAGTTCAACTTACATTCCATGTAACTGTTGTGGAGTTTTCACACAATATTTCCACTGATAAATAATTAATATATGACCTAAAATTTTGAAGTGAGGTGTTAATATCATTCATTTTTTGATTATCACATATTTTGAAAGTTTTTGTTTCATATTGTATCCTGGGAAATTTTAATCTTTTTAAAACTACTCACTAAAAGCAAGAAACACTCTGCAAATTTTAACAACTTTAGAGATTATTTTTTAATAATATTACATCTAATGAATGGGCCTGGATCTCCTAGAATGATTTTGAAAGGTTAAGTTATTCTATTCAGCATAGATTGATTTTCATATGAATTTCATTACTGAGCACATTAACTGTTACTTTAAGTCTGAAGGACTACATTAGTGGAATTAGTTCATATTACTGATAGCATCGCAAGGTGTGCGGTGCTTCTGAATGTCACTCCTGGCTGAGACTTATTGCAGCCATACATGGGCTATAAATGGTTGTCATTGGAGATAAGGAATGTTTTTATCTCTCTGTTAACATGATGAAAACAGGTATAACAATAAATATTTTGCATAAATAGAATTTTGTTAAGCATACAATGCATTTATTACATTATGGTATAGTAATTCTAAGAAAGTTTTCAATATGTGAAATACAACATACCCAAAAGGGTCAAATAACAAATAATACATTTAATTAAGATGAATAGTTCAGTGCTTGAGATTTTTAAACAACTGCAAAAAAAAAGTAATAACTCATTAAAGACCTGTAGTTCATTTTTAAAGCACACACACACACACACACACACACACACACACACACACACACTGTTAACCAGATAAGAATAGGACTACAAAGACTCCAAGAACTGAGAGAGCTATTTATAAAGATTTAAACTGATATTTTTGTTATAGAAAGTTTTTTCAAGATTAGTTTTCTTACCCATTTCAAAAGCACTTAAATATGTGTATAAAATGTTGATAAACCACATAACTAAGTGAATTAAAATAATATGATAGTTTCCAAATAAAGACATAAGTAAATCCATATTCCTTAATCAGGCTAAATGGATAGCAAGTGGCAAAGCTAACATCCCCAAAGTGTTCTTCAAAGCTAGATTAGAAACGTCTTTCATTAAATAGAATTCTAGATGAGCAAATGAGTATATTAGTCAATACTAGGTTGTTCTCTGCCCCCCCCCCCCGCACTGTGTATTAGTTACTTTTCTATTTCTGTGACTTAGAAAACTAAAGGCATGGCTGGGAGGGGCATGGTAACAGTCAAGCATAGATACAGTAAGCTGAGAAATCATGTTTTGGTCTGCAAGCAGGAAGCAGAGAAAGAGAACAATAGGAATGCCATGAAGTCCTCTGTGACTTATTTCCTTCAGCATGGCCACACCTCCTATATAAACAGCACCACCAGCTAGAGATCAAGTAGTTACATACATGAGTCCATGGTCGACACTGTTGTTCAACTGACCATGTTGTTAATAACAATTAGTTGGACTAAGCTGGAGGACCCCAATGGAACAAATAGGGAAAGGACTGAAGGAGCTGAAAGAGATTGCAACCCCATATGAAGAACAACTCTATCAACTAACCCTATTCTCCTGGCCTCCTCTCCAGAGCTCCCAGGGACTAAACCATCAAACGAAGTGTATACAGGGATAGGTCCATGGCTTCACTTACATATGTAGCAGAGGTTTGCCTTACCTGGCATCAACGTGAGGGGAGGCCCTTGTTCCTGTGGAAGCTTGATGCTCCAGAGTTGGGGGATGCTAGAGTAGTGAGGCAGGAGTGGGGAGGATGGATGGGGGAGCATTGTCTTAGAGACAAAGGGGAATGAGATGGGATGGGGCTTTTGTGGAGGGGAGACTATGAAGGACAACATTCGAAATGTTAAAAAAAAATCTAAACAATAAAAAAGGCAGATGATACATAAAAAAGAGATAATTAATTGGCTAAACCACACTTTCAGAATCAGAAGTCTAGCAAGACAGATCATACTAAAGGAAGTATGTCTACATAATTTAGAGAGATGCTTCGATGCTTCAGAAAATGTGGAGATCTTCATCTGAAACTTTATTGTCTTATAGAAATAAGAACTCTTTCAATAAAGTCTTATTTTTGCTGCCTGTCTCCCCTAGCTTTATTTTTCCAGCCTGTGGTTTTTTATCTGTAGCTATGGAAGTACTGGATGAACACTCTATATCCTATGGTTAGAGTATAACATGTGAGTTCTCTCAAGATTAATCATATTTCTAATTAATATTTCTATACTTGTTGCTTTATAAAGCTTTTCATATACATTCTTTAATCAATTAGTACAATATCATATCAAAACCTTTTCTATTTCCTCCCAGGTGGATGCTGACATGTCTATCCCTTCCCCTAATTTTGCATTCTTTCATAATTTATTTAGGGTCATCAAGTCTATTTTGTATTGACCAAATACTCTTAGGAAGGAGGACATGCTTTGAAATATGGTCAGTATAACAGGGGTTACATCTTTAAAGTAAATGTGTTTGTCTTTCATTAGCTATCTAGGACCAATAGCTCCTTAGATAAGTGGTAGAGTTTTATGCCTTCCTCATGGTTCAGTGGCTAGATGTGCAGCTTGAGCTTGTGTATGTCTTTGCATGTTGCCATATTTTCTCTGAATTTATGTGTCTGCCCAATTGTATTTGGAAGACATTTTTTCACTGGTAATCATCCATGACCTCTGGCTTTATAGTCTCTCTACCCCCTCTTCAATAATATTTTTAAAAAAGTGTTTAAATAGAGGGGTGATACAGATGTTTTATTGTGGGTACTGCAGATTGCAGGACAATGTCAAAGAGGGAATGAATAGAGAAAGGGAAAAATTAACTCTGAAGGGAATTTTAAAAAGCCACATGGAAACGTATTACAGAAGAAAATTCCTAAAATATATTGATATATAAAAAGGCTTAAATAGATTAACACTATATTTAAAGAACTATGTCTTATCACATCCTTGAAAATAAAAACCCTCTTACTAGAAAAGGAATATCTCGTTTCTCTTTTTTCTTTATTTATTAGATATTTTCTTTATTTACATTTCAAATATTATCCCCTTTCCTGGTTTCCCCTCTGAAAACTCTCTATCCCCTCCTGCTGCACGCACTTGTCTGTCCCAGTAGGTCTACAATATCAGGGTTAAAACCTGATCATGGACAAGAGGCATTATGACTCCAAAGGGAGTTTGTCTCCTGGGGATTTCAGTCAGTTGTGGGCATCTCCTAACTTGGAAGTGTTCCAGATTGATCTCTGCTAAGTATGTGGAGAGATCTGCATGCTTTCTTTATTCAGGCATAAAGGTGCCCTAAGAAATATTTCTTTATAGCTAAAACTGAGATTGAACATTATTTCCTGGCTTTCACAGTGATTCAATAATCCTAATAGATTTCCTAGCTGTAATTAGCTTGGAATTTTTACTAAGAACCTATCTTACCAGGCAGGGCATCTCAAGAATCAGAGATAACACTTAGGCACTTATTATCAGAGCAGTCTCACACACAAATAAAAACTGTTTTACTGCCAGTGAGAAGTTAGAAGTTGTAGGGCCCTGGCATTCCCGAATAAGTGGGAGAGGGTGGGGTGGCAGGCATGGGGAGGGGGGAGGCAAAAGGGGTTTGTTCTTGTTGTTTTTGTTTGTTTGTTTGTTTGTTTGTTTGGAGGGGAACCTGGGAAAGGAGAAATTTACATGTAAATAAAGAAACTATCTAAAAATAAATAAATAAAAAAAAATTAAAAAACAAAAGAAATTGCAGGGCTTCACCCACTAGTTATCTATGTTACAGCCAAGGAATGCCAGAATATGACCTTCAGCTACTTGCTTCAGACACACCTTGAGAGTTTACCTTGGGGCTGCCAGAACAACCCAGCCCAAGAAGAAGGACACCACTGCTCCTCTGCCTTGCACTTGGCTGCTTGTTCTCACTGACTTTGATGTAGCCATCACCTGCCTACGTGACTTCTGTAGTTTGCCCTGTTCTCTGTGTACCATATAAGCCTGATTTCTACTTTGTACAAATTACATTCAGAATCTGCACTCCCTTGTGCTGCGTCTGTTTGTCATTTCTTTGCCAACACCTTGTCTACCTGACTAGGACCCTGTTCCCCCCACAGGTTGAGGGAGGCCTCAAGACTAAGACACGGTTGCTTAAGATGTCATATACCTGAGCCATAGAACATGAAAAACTCAAGTTAATTTCTGCCTGGAGTCTTCGTTCTTCCTGGCTAAGTTTCACAGTGCTTCAAGATGCTATGCACCCAAGGAAAGTAGAAAAGTAACCATCAACCTTACCAAGTTGAAAATCTTGTGAACTACAATCGTGACTTTCTGGGCAAGGTATGCCTGTAATAGTGACCCTACTCTTATGGCTGTAAACAACTACTTTATAGTTTTATATAGGGAGGACTCTATGAGATGGAAATATGTGGAGCTGATATCAGGGGCCTAGACAGTGGCTAGGTAGTTCACCAAATCCAGGGGATAATCAATTAATATTATTGGGCTTAATAAACACAATATTAAACCTACTGCTAATGAACTCTTTCTATATCCATAGGTTAGTACATCTCAATACTTTTTAGGAAATCCTGCTTATGTGATAATTACCACAAAAACCCATAACTTGACAAGTTGCAGAGAAAGAGACAAGTAATTTGGACATACTTAGATTCTATGGAATAACAGAACATATTTTTAATGACTTAATCATCTCCCTAAGCTTGTTTCATTTTAAAAAAGTATAAAACTAACTTTTGCCTGCCTGATATAACTGTAGTCTCTGAGGCTTACTGCTGAATAAGCTGACCCTTTCTAGCTCTTTCTCCTGCTGGCTTTCTCAGCTGTTTATTTGTAACTTCTCTCCAAGCTGACTGCTTCAATCTGGCTTCTTCCAACTTCTCACTGAATTGCCCAGCTTGGTTTCAAAATAACTCTGGCTATTTGTTCTAATCTTCACCCTGGTCCTTCTTAATCTTTGGTGTCAACTGCCTCTGATGACATGCACCGAACTGCTTGAACTCATGAACAGATTCTATTCCACTGGACTGCACTCATTTCACTGACTTCCAACTGACTGATCCCCTCTCTCTGTGCTGCTCTTAAATAGCTTTTTATTCCTGCATTGTTCTGGTAAAATGTAGGTATATTTTATCTCTGTTCTGTCTAATCTTGGCTAGGATTCACCACTGTCTGCCTCTCAAATACTTGTCAATTTTAAACATGGCTGCTTCCTTTAACATACTAAATTTACATTATAAATCAGAAGTACCATAGTGTCTATGTTCCTGCCAGAGAGATAAAAGGTATGAATCTATTTCAGCCAGATCATACAAATCTAAAAGGTTTTTTGATGTGATCTCTTGTGTTGCTGGGTTAAAACTTCTTTACATAAAAGTTTCTACATAGATTTTAGGGGTTCTCGATTGTTCTTTTTGATTGGATTACCTTGATATTTATTCCTCTTGCTGTCTTTTTTTCTTTTTACAAAGTCCATAGTTTTGTCTCTTGGGCCACTGCAGAGCATCATTTTTTATATCCAGTTATGACCAGATTAAACTTGAACACTAAGAAGCTATCTCACAGATTTCAAAAATTTCTGTTTTCCTAATCAAATGGTTCCTGCAGCACTCATTAGTAACATCATAAGTAACAAAATGTTGCTAGTCAAAGTCATAAGTGTCTTTTATGTATGCAAACCAACCATCTTATTTGAAGCAATATTTCTGCTTAATTAAACAAGAAAATTTAAGGTTGTCTTTTGAGGAAGTACAAGAATTGCTTTAATATAAGACTCAAATTCCTTTGACACATGTTTTCTACTTAATCTGCTACATGCAGATGCATCCATGTGTGTGAATGTGTGTGTGTGTGTGTGTGTGTGTGTGTGTGTGTGTGTGTCTGTGTCTGTGTCTGTGTGTCTGTGTGTGTGTGGTCATAGTAATAAAAATATATGTTGTTATCTATATGTGTGTCATATATATGGAGAATATTTAGATATGTATTTCAAAATGTATACAAACATATATATGGCACTATTTTGAAGTCTCATAAAGGTTTTCATTTAAAGCTTTTCTATGTTCTTTGCATCTTATGCATTAAATGTATAACATACAACAAGGGACCACCCACTCATCTCCAAATTTTTTATCTAGAATTGCTCCTGTTTAAAGAAAATATGGAGACAAATTGTGGAGCAGAGAGTGAACAAAAGGCCATCCAGAGACTGCCCCATCTGGGGATTCATTCCATATACAGACACCAAACCCAAACACTATTGCAGATGCCAATAAGCACTTGATGATAGGGGCCTGATATAGCTGTCTCCTGAGAGGCTCTGACAGAGCCAGACAAATACAGAGGTGGATGCTTGCAGCCAACGATTGGACTGAGTACAGGGTTCCCAGTGGAGAAGTTAGAGAAAGGACTGAAGGAGCAGAAGTGGTTTGTAACCCCATAGGAAGAACAATAATATCAACCAACCATATTCCTCAGAGTTCCCAGGGACTAAACCACCAACCAAAGAGTACACATGGAGTGACCCATGGACCCAGCTGCATATGTAGCAGAGAATGGTTAAAATATCCAATACAAAAAAAAAAAACAAAAAAAAAAACCTACCAGCATTATAAAAAATTATGTAGTAGTAGTAAAGCTACTATATAAAATTATGTAAGTGTAGTAAAACTGGAACTATCAGACACTGGGACAGACTGGGCACTGTTTAGGAGTTAGGGGGAGCAAATACAAGATTATTTGGATTGCTTTTATTCATAAATGGCAAGGTTTTATTTTGAAATTGATCCTTAAAAGAAGAATTCTTGAAAGTGGGTATAGTTTCTTTCCTCTAGTTAAATATAAGCAATATTTTATTTAAATGCTCTTGTTCCACATGTTAAAAGATCAGCATCAATGAACTTGATAAAATGGAAAAACATTAGAATCTATCTACCTATCATGTCTTTGTATCTATGTATCTCTGTCTCTATGCATCTATGTATCTATCTATCTACCAAGATAAATACATACTATGATATGTGCATAAAATAGGAAAGGGACTATATGGTTTAATCACAGGGTCCTCAGTGAAGGAGCTAGAGAAAGGACCTAAGAAGCTGAAGAGTTTGCAGCCCCTTAGGAGGAACAACAATATGAACTAACTAGTATCCTCAGAGCTCCCAGGGACTAAACCACCAACCAAAGAGTACACATGGTGGGACTCAGGGCTCCAGCTGCATATGTATAGCAAAGGATGGCTTAGTTGGTCATCAATGGGAGGAGAGGCCCTTGGCCCTGTGAAGGTTCTATGCTCCAGTGTAGAGGAATGCCAGGGCCAGGAAGCAGGAGAGGGTGGATTGTTCAGCAGGGGAAGGGAGGGAGAACAGGTTTTTTATTTATTTTTTTTTTCATTTTTGTCAGAGGGGAAACTGGGAAAGGAGATACCATATGACATGTAAATAAAGTAAATATCTAATAAAAAATTACTACCACAAAAAAATGAAACCATATCAATTAAAGTATCACAATAAAATGGCATGCTGAAATAAGTTACTCAATGACAGAATACATATAAAAACCACAGTATTGATTCATAGACATGCTAATATGCTTGCCATTAAAGTATGAGAACATAAATTCAAATATCCACTACTCTGGTTAAATTCACTAGCATGTCTATAATCCATATTATGAGGTAAAATGGTGACTTGTTCTGAAGTATCTCCAGAAACTTATGAGAAAGACAGTCACACCTAAGATACTGAGCAACCAGAAGACACCATCTCAAAGAAGGTTAAAAGTGAGGATTGATCCCCAGGTCATATTCCTATCCCTACATGATAGCAGGTTGACACCATAGAGATATGAACAAGGACACACACACACACACATACACACACACACACACACACACACACACACACACACACACACACATTCATATCTCAAACAAATAAGAAACAGTGGTGTGCAGTCCGTACACAAATGGTTATACCATGCATGTGGTTTCCACTGGGAACCAGGTATATTATTTGGAACTCACATAAACAATATTAAGTTTACCAAAGTACCATGAAAATTATTTGTCACATGTCATTAGTACTAACTTTAAATTGAAAGCCATCATGCTGCAAAACTTATCATTTTAATTAAAGATAATACTCAAATAAAAATGATTTTATAATTACTAAGAGTTATGTAGAGTAATGTTTATAATAATAGTATTATAGATGAGAAAAAATGGAAAAAATGAAGTCTCAGTAAAGCATTTAAAAATAGGTTGGGTGTTTTTATACCAAATTATTCTAGGATAATTTAAATTCAGGCATAGTGTACATTAGTGTATTTTAAAACTATAAGCTTTCAATAATGTTTGGTATATCTTATTAGCCTTTCTAGAGTTATATTAAAATAAACAAAACAAACAAAAAGTTGTATTTATAATATAGCTATTTTGTTCTATGTGAACAGGTTATCCAAATGTTCTCAAAACAATAATTTATTTTTTTAAAGTGACAGCAGGTTTGGCGTTTTGAAACCAATGTAATCTAAGATGAAATTCAAAGAAACAATGAACTATGTTATCCAACATTTGGAGGTGATTTTGGAATCACAATCATACTAAAATATATGATCAGAAGATTTTAAATATTACTATCTAAAGCCGAGTATTCATTTAGTTCTTAAAAATACAGCCTTCCAGGCAAGATCGCCATTTTCTCTCTGGTATCTTTCTAAGGTGGGATCAGCCAAGAAGCACAGGCCACAGAAGCAGCAGAGCAGCTGAGACAGTGGCCTTCATGCATCCACCTGCACCCAGGAGGGACTGCTGATCCACTGCCCTCTGTACATGGGTCTTACCAGGAGAGAGCTGATCTCCCAGAAGTGCTGACATAGGCTCACAGACCCACAGAAGGAACAAGCTCCAGCCAGAGACAGCAAGAACATCTAACACCAGAGATTACCAGATGGTGAAAGGCAAATGCAAGAATTTTGCCAACAGAAACCAAGACTACTTGATACCATCAGAACCCAGTGCTCTCACCACAGCAAGTTCTAGATACACCAACACACCGGAAAAGATTCAGATTTAAACTCATATCTCGTGATGCTGATGGAGGAATTTAAGAAGGACATAAATAACTCCCTTAAAGAAATACAGGAGAACACAGGTAAACAGGTACAAGGCCTTAAAGAGGAAACACAAAAATCTCTTAAAGAATTACAGGAAAACACAACCAAACAGGTGAAGGAATTGAACAAAACTATCCACATCTAAAAATGGAAGTAGAAACAATTAAGAAATCACAAAGAAAGACAAATCTGAATATAGAGAACCTAATAAAGAAGTCAGGAGACATAGATGCAAGTAAGATACAATAGTTAGAAGAGAGAATCTCAGGTACAGAAGATACCATAGAAAACATTAACACAACAGTCAAAGAAAATGCAAAATGCAAAAAGATCCTAACACAAAACATCCAGAAAATCCAGGACACAATGAGAAGACCAAATCTAAGGATAATAGCTATAGAAGAGAGTGAAGATTCCCAAATTAAAGGGCCTATAAATATCTTTAACAAAATTATAAAGGAAAAATTCCCTAACCTAAAGAAAGAAATACCCACAAACATACAAGAAGCCTACAGAACTACAAATAGATTGGACAAGAAAAGAAATTACTCCCACCACATAATAGTCAAAACACCAAATGCACAAAACTAAGAAAGAATATTAAAATATTAAGGGAAAAAATGTCAAGTAACATAAAGTCAGGCCTATCAGAATTACACCAGACTTCTTACCAGAGACTATGAAAG
>JADRCD010226523.1:11866-23535 GCA_019843815.1 Montemys delectorum
GTCATTTCTGTTCCCAAGCTCCTTGTCTAGACATTGCCATCTTTCTGTATCCCTCCTGACTAGGGAACGTCCTCTAGGCCCTGACAGGATCTCTTCAGGTCCACCTCCTTTCAAACTCGTTCTCTCCTCTCTTGCCTCGGTTGCCATTGGTCTTAGGATTTCTATTTCTGTGATCAAACACCATGACTAAAGGCAGCTTGGGGAGGAAAGGGCTATGTGACTTAGTCATCACTATTACAGTCCACCACTGAGGGAAGTCAGAGAGGAAACTCAGGGCAGGAACTAGAGCAGAGGCCATGGACGGGTGCTGCGGACTGGCTTGTTCCTCATGGCTTGCTCAGCCTGCTCACTTGTACCACTCAGGACAACCTACACAGGCAGCGTGGCCCACAAGTAGCTGGACCCCTGCACATCAAACATTGATCAAGACAATACCCACAGGCTAACCTTTTGGAGGTATTTTCTTAATTATGATTCTCTCCTCTCACGTGATTCTAAACTGTAACAAGTTATTTTTTAAAAAAATCAGGATAGCCCTGTTCTCTACATCATCACCTTCCTGGGTGTCCTCTCCATCTCTCCTCAGGGCACATATTCCTGCTCTGAGTCAGAGATAGAGCAGGGAACTCACTGACCACTCATGGGGGTAACCACTTGTCTCCTTAGCTCCTGGCCTGGATTTGCCTGTACCTTGTGGTCCTCTAAGGTCTGTACCCACAACCCTGCTATGCATTCCACTGACTCCGTTATGGGTCCACATTCCACCTCACTGCTGGGGTGTGTATCCACCACTCGACCTGACCATCATTGGAGTGCCAGAGTGGCAGAACACAGCTTATGATGGGGGCCCTAGCCCATGTGAGAAATGGTGTAGGCTAAAGCTAAGGAGACAGGCATCCAGGCACTGCTGGGAACCTCGTGGAATAGGGAACAATGAAGCTATGTGGGCCTTTGAGGAGCACGGGGCTGGGGGTAGGGGGAACTCAGGCTTAGCCCGGGGTGAATGTCTATGTACAGAGAGCGGAGGGCCTTCTATGGGAGACTTAGGCATCGCAGCTCTGTATAATGAAGGTTCTTGATGAGAGCGGCAGTCTTTCCTTCTACAAACTGTTTATTTATGGAAAAATGAATGCATAGGACTTCCTCAGGGTGGACCAGAGATGAAAGACATTTTACAGGAAGGAATGTACGGGAAGGAAAGCTTACTGGCTAAACCCTCTGGGCGGGGCCATCTATTTGCCTCATTAGCATGGAGAACTCTGTACTCTGTGCTACTCAACAAGGGGTCGCGATCCTCAAGTGGGGTGGCATGGTCATGTGCTCCAGGACAGAAAGCAGGTCGGGAGTAGATGAAACACTTACTATTCTCAGATAGGAGAATTACGGGGGTTTCAGAATCTGCTCAACCTTCCCAGGTTTTGTCTGGTGACACAGTTCCACTTGCCCCACACTCCATGGCACCTTTCTCTTGGACACAGCAACAGACTTCAGCTCTAACCAGCCTGCAGAGAATGCACATCTGGCTTCCAGCCTCAAAGGAAGAGAATGGGGATTTCCTACTGAGCTCCTGCACCTTTCAACACATCTATCCGTGGACATTTCCATCACCCACCCTGTGTATCAAATCTGAAATTACCCATCATCCCTGTCCCCACCTTCCCCTTCCTCCCTGCATCAAACCCACTTCCGCGTAGCCCATCTCTCCACCCGAGGAACCTTGGCGCTTCTGCTGGCTCTTAACAACTGGTCAGTGCCTAATCTATACACTTGTTCTCAAACCTTCATCAGCAGTGACAGCATGAAAGGCTGAAAAAGCCGCAGATCGCTCCCCACCCCCACCAGGAGCCTCAGATCGCTCCCCACTCCCACCAGGAGCCACAGATCGCTCCCCACTCCCACCAGGAACCACAGATCACTTCCCACTCCTACCACCCCATTCCCACCAGGAGTAGATTATTAAGACTTCCTAAATGCCATTACATCCAAGTTTCTTTCAGACCCATCCACCTTCCTCACTCAGATCTTCAGCACTGCCATATCTAGCCCGGCTTGTACTTTAAAAAACACTTAGGAGAACTTTCTCCTCTCTTGCCACAGTTAAGGGCCTGATACTTCACAACAACAACATAATCAGCCATGAAATCCTCCCAATTGAGGGGCTTTTCTTTCTACTTATTTAAGACAAGTCTTGATCCTGACAGTTGAGTTCACACATGGCAGATCCCATGCACCTCTCTAGAACTGCCACCGTGAGACCCAGCCAGTGTGCAGTTAGGTCCTGGTGAATCTTCCAGAAGGCTTACTCATTCTTTGTCTATGGAGTTGCTCACATTTATCAGGCTCTTTGAAAATCAGAAACCAACAGGATCCCTCAGTGGGATCTGCTAGCTTGAATACCCAGGGTTCCCTCAATAGACCATGTCCGCAAGCCCAGCCCTTCTTCCCGTATGAGTCTGAGGCTTGTGAGCTTTTACAAAAGATTAATAAATCAGTGTCCTTCCCCCATTGGGCCATGGGCACCCTTCACAGATATGCATTAAAGACCCAGTTATGGTGAAGCAGAGAACAGCTGCCAGGGCATAGGAGCACCAAGGGCTCTATGAAACCCAGGAGATCTAGGTGTGTGTCCTCACCTGTGACAAGTCCAGCAATGACAGATCCACACAGATCCCTTCAGTACTGCTCTGTTCACACCCTCACTTGCAGGCAGATCCCCTCCCCTATGGCTCTGTTCACACCCTCATCCACAGATCCCCTCCCCTATGGCTCTGTTCACACCCTCATCCACAGATCCCCTCCAATACTGCTCTGTTCACACCCTCATTCATAGATCCCCTTCCCAAGTTGCTTTTGGTAGTGGTGTTTTATCACAGCAGTAGGAAACAAAGCCAGGCAACAGGGGTGTGCTTGGAGGCCCAAGTGTGCCCACAGCAGGGCTGGCTGTCTTAGAGATAGCAGTTTGCCTTCGAGCATCCTGGATACTTAGGCTGAGCCCTAAGCCTGTGCCCTCTCATCTGGGTTTTCATGATCCAGGAAACTGTCTCCTGATCTAATGAACACAGCACCAAAAGCAAGTCAATAAGGACCATCACTGTGGCTCAAAGCCACATGATGTTTCTGTAACATAGAGATATTTCTGTATAAAATGTCCCTCACAGAAATAAGTGCTGTTTTGGTCTCCAGCATGGACCACCATTTGGGAAGATTTTAAGATATGAGCCCAGTTAGATACAGGCCACTGGGAAAGTCGTTCAGAGCTGTTTGTTATTTTGCAGCCTCGTTCTGCATCTTCAGCTCCACGATGCGAGCTGCTGCCTGCCACTGTTGCTGCGAAGTAAGCAACTCAGACTCCTCCTCCACAAGATCCCCCCACCACCATGTTTTGTCTCACCCTAGACCCAAACCTAACTGAGCTCAGGAACGCCAGCTGAAATCCTCAAAACTGGAAGCTAAAATGGTGTGCCCGGCTGTCATGCTTCCGCCAGGCTCTTTGTCCTGGTGACATCATCTGACTTACCCTCATCTCCCAGCCCAGCCCAGAGCTTGGGCTGTCCACCCCTGAATGCTTCTCTCCCTCTCCGTATGTTGAAATTGAGTGGTTCCCTGTGAGTGTATATTGGACACCCATTCCCTGACTCTAGGACAGGGGGGTTATAATAAAAAATCACTTCCTTCACGACAATTATCTCCCCATCTGTAAGTACAGTTTATGTCACCTGCCCTGAGCACAGCCTGTCTTAGTCAGGGTTTCTATTCCTGCACAAAACATCGTGACCAAGAAGCTTGTCGGAGAGGAAAGGGTTAATTCAGCTTCCACTTCCACATAGCTGTCCATCACCAAAGGAAGTCAAGACTGGAACTCACACAGGGAGGGAACTTGGAGGCAGGAGCTGACACGAGGCCAGGGAGGGGTGCTGCTTACTGGATTGCTTCCCCTGGCTTGCTCAGCTTGCTCTCTTATAGAACCCAGGACTTCCAGCCCAGGGATGGCGCCACCCACAATGGACCCTCCCACCTTTGATCACTAATGAGAAAATGCCTTAAGGCTGGATCTCATGGAGGCATTTCCTCAAGGGAGGCTCCTTTCTCTGTGATAACTCCAGCTTGTTATCAAGTTGTCACGCAAAACCAACACATCCCAAGTACATTTCAAAATACGTGCAGAGTCAGGTCCCCGAGTGTGTTCAGGCATGTGGGTGTTCATTCACTCATAAACTCTAGGAGAAGGTCTTGGGTACCATTGAAATACAATCACACGCAGAGCCATAGCTTCTTGCCATGTGTTTTATGTAATTAACATTGAGCTCCAAGGAGACTGTCATTGGAGCCCAGCAGAGGACGAGGGAGTCAGCTTTGTCATTCAAAGCCCACCTCTTGCAGATCATAATATAAGATGCTTCAAGTCCTTTAGTATCTCTGAGCATTAGTTTCCTGTCGAGAATAGTGCCATTGTCTCTACCTCTTTGGAGGATTAAAGAGAAGTTTGAAAAGCCATGGGGCACAGCGAACACACAATGCTCTTGGATTCTTGGATCCCTATTCTAACAAAAGAGTGAGGGTAAATTTGTCCACATACCTCAGTCCATCATTCCTCCCTTCCACTCACCCCACCAGCTGTTCTTCCTGCTTCCCAGTAGGCATGTAAAACTTTTCCCATGAGCAAACCTCTCAAGGGTAGGCACAGGAATTCGTTTGGATCCCAGGCCTTCCGCTAGCCATGTGGGTGACATTCAGGGTGTTGTTTCTTCACCTTTTACTCAATTAACAGTTGCTGGAGTCCACACCTGGCACTGGAAGCAGCCCCTTCGGTTAAAGGCTGCAGTCTCAGTGTGGGCCAGGGCTGCAGACTCATCTCCATCTTCACTGGAGAAGGCGCACGAGGCTGCAGATGGCACGTGCTTCCTCACAGGTCTCTCAGCTTTTCACTGGCTTCCAGGCAGAGGTCATATTTCCTGCCTCATAAGCCTCTTCAGCAATGACAAGTGTTTCATGAAAGCTCCAAGAGGAAACAAGAGAGACAAGTTCTAGAACCTGAAACACAAACTTACAAGCAGCAAGCCCTCTGGCTTTTCAATTCTTACAGCAGGTCACGGATTCTACCCACCTTCAAGATGGGAGTCTCTGCATGGAGACGTAAGCACGGAGTGTTCACTCTGAAGTCTGCCCACACCTCCCTTGGCTCCAGTTCCCAGCAAGGGTGTTGAGGAGAGAGAAGCTAACCCTCCTCAGTGTCATATCAGGATGCAAGCTGACTGGAATGACTCCTCCCCGTGCACTGTCCACAAAAACATCTGCTCTGGAGACGGGAAAGCAGATGCTGGGAGCAGGTATGTAAGTCTTCCAGATGTTGCTAGTCAAGTGCAAAACAAGTTATTTACCAAGTGAGAAAAAACAATCCCAGTCCTTGTTAGCTTTCAGCCTGGTGCCAAGTGACACAGTGAGCTCACTAGTGACAACACCACAAGCTCAGAGGGAGTAGCTGCAGCATCCAATGCGCTGCATCCAATGTCCAACACAGAAGCTGATAATTATTTTACCGTCCTGAAAAGCTCCTCATCGTGCCAGCGATGAGACTCACTTTCCCGTCTGTCCTGGAAAGAATGTGTTTATAAATGCTTATTTAGATTCTCCAAGAACAGGGGCACTCCATCCTCCACTCTGGGAGACAATGATTAGTAGTAACTTGAAGACATTTTTGAAGGAATAAAACCATCAATATTAACAGCTGCCAACCTTCCTCTTCGTAATCAGATGGAAACATCCCTACACCATAGGGAAAACATTTACATTTCCAACCTGGCATTGCTTAGTGAGTCCCAGAGTCAAATCAGGTGTTATGTTGTGGATTCTTAGAGTCTGAGCTGTCTAAACACTAGTTGACAAGGAAAGCAGCCATAGAAGAGAACTGATTCCAACTCACACCTGCCAGGTGTGCATACTCCCAACCCACCCTCCTCCTCACCACCTGTGCTCTACAGGGACGTTGGGCCACCTCACAACAGAGTGAGAAGAACCTGGATTTGGGGTCAGAAAGTTCTGACCCTGAATCCCAGCACTATCACTACCTGTCTTGACTGAACTCTAATCTAGAGTTTCGGTCTCCACACAAAGGCCTCACAGATGCCAAAACATATCCATGAAATTGTGTGTGTGTGTGTGTGTGTGTGTGTGTGTTATGTAGTACTGCATATGAAATTAAAAGTGATCAGAGGTAACTCTTTGGTTTGAGGCAGCATTTGGTTATGTGCATGTGTAGCATACCTGTACACGTACTGTGGATACCAGAAGTCAAACTTGCATGTCTTCCTACGTCATACTCCACTTTGTTTTCGAGAGCCAGGATCTCACTGAATGTGTGAGTCTATCTCTGTCTAAAGATAGATAGATAGATAGACCGACAGACAGACAGACAGACATAGGCGTAGGCATAGGCATAGATATAGGCATAGATATAGATATATAGATCTTGCCAACTGGCTATATTATCTGGTCAACAAGGTCCAGGAATCCTCCTGTCTCCCCTTCAATGCTGGAATTACAGGGTTCACCACTACATTTGCTTCCTCACGTGGACTCACACTTCCTAGATTGAACAGCATTCCTAGCTACTGTTGCACGCTTTTTAAAAAACATATTATTATGAAAAATCCAGGTCCTATTACAAACAGAACCATGAACCTCATGCACTCATCAACTGGGGTAAACTCATGTCAATTTATTTCCATGTAAATTATAGACATTGTACCCCCAAATTATTTTAAAGTAGAAGCTAAACTTTCTCATTGACAGATAGGTCAAAATATATTTCTATAAGGTGCCATCTCTTTTAAAGTTAACCACACCACTATATTTAACTAAAAGTAATAAATCCTTTACATCATAAAAATCTAGTATTGTAGCTGGAGAGATAGCTCAATAGTGAAGAACATTATATGCTCTTGCAGAGTACCCAGGTTCAGTTCAAAGCACCAGTGTCAAGTTGTTTACAGCCATCCATAACTCCAGCCCCCTCTTCTGGCATGTTCAGGCACTGCATAAATCCTGTACACACACATTTTCTCAGGCACACATGCACATACAAACATCATGTTAAAAACCACCCAGTATTGCTCATGGCCTGATTCATATATTTTCTAAAATAAAGTCTGTAAATTGTAGTTAATGTGAACAGATATGAATGCATGTATGCATGCACATGTGTTGCTGTAAGCATATGTGTTTTATTTCCCAGCCATGTCTGGCAAGATAGCATATCCCAGAGCCTTTGGCATTTGAATCTTGCAGATTGCCTTCTATATCTCGTGTCTTGCACTTCCTACTGTGAACTGGAGTTATCTGAAGGTGCAACATCTTCGGTATAGACCCTGCAGCGTGCTTCACTTTGGATGAGTAGGAGGTGAATCTGGAGAAATGGGATATTGTAGATGAAGACCCGAACAACCTGGGGTTGTCTTTTGCTGCTCTTAATCAATACTTCCTATCCACTTCCATGACTGATCTGGCACCTCTCAATCCTTAGACAAAACTCTTGGGATCCATCTCAAAATCTGATACATACCAACCCTCCATGGACTGTAAAGCCAAGAATATGATGAAGACAGGATCAGAATCCTATCCCCTTCCCAGGCTTGCCATACCTTTCCAAATGGCACCAACACTGTAAGCACATTGTCTCATGAGCAGTTGTCTTGTGAATCCTTTACTATGGTGTGACACACTGTTCAGAGTGACTTAAATCCATGTTCCCGGACTATGGTTTCCCGTATTTGTATCAGAATAAAAAAATTCTCCATCCCTTAAAGTGAATTGCTATTTCTACACCAACACTATAAACTGATGTATAGCAGCAGACTTTTCATTCCCCTAATAAACACTTGAGAGAAACAGTTTGATGGAGGGAAAATGAGTTTGGCTCAGGTTCAAAAGGCTCAGTTAGCTGGCTCTCGGGTCTGCACAGTGGTGAAGGGGAATGTCCCAGTGGAAGAGCACGACAGAGCAGAGCTACTGGTTAACGTGGCATCAGGAAGACAGGAGACAGCAAGAAGGACTTGGAAATCCCTTGAGAGACACAACCCTACCAGCCCATGCTTGGTCCTGCCTCTCCTAGCACCCCACTTCTAGGATATCTATGAATTTGGAATCTATCAGTGGACTAACATATCGATTAGTCCTTGTGACCTGGTTGTCTCCCAAGACTCCCTTACAGACAGCAGGGGTGTCTCTCAGTCCAATCAAGGCGATAAACATGATGAATCATTACAACTAGAAGTCAAGTCAGAGGGCCTGTGTGATAGTTTTTCTGTTGTTAAAATTCTATGAAGTAAAACTGACTGTTTGGGGGGGTGGTTATTTTCAATTTTCCATTCATTGTTCTGAAACCTAAAGCAGGGTTCTTCAGCCTTCAAATGGTTGGCATTTGGAAAACAGGCATTTCTTTGCCATGGAGGGACACTTAGAAGCATCCTGGGCCTTGGCTAGTGGAAGCTGGTAGCATTTCCCTTTCCAGTCAAGACAACCAAAAATATCTTTGGATGTTGCCATGTGTTTCTGGATGGAGGGCCCACCCCTAGCTGACAGCCAGTGGCTTTAATGATGAGAAGACGTACGTCTGTGTTAATCACCTTTCTGTCTACTGCCATTCAGTGATAGAAACTGTGGGACAAGGCTGGACTCGGGGAGCAGGGGTGGCTGTGGCTTCCTCCGGTTTAGCCCTTCTTCCAGCCTTACTCTACTACCTAAAGGTTTCACATCTGCAAATAGAACCACAAACTGGGGCCAAGTGCTCAAAACATGAGCTTGAGGGGGGACATATTAAAACTGTAATAAGATCAGATATGTAAGAGAGACTCCTTGTCACACCATGAACAAAGGCAGGGTCTAGCCTCTCCCAGCTTCCAGTCAGCTGGTAGGGATTGAACTGGAACTATATATTATTCTGCCACAGAATTCCCTCCCAGGCATGTCCACCCTGCAGCCAAGAATAAATGCGAATGTGGCCGAACAAAAAAATTATTAACTTTCTTAAAATATTATAATGATTATTTGTTTTGTGAACTCTATCATCTAGAATCACCTGGGAAAAGCCTCATGCGGTACTGTTTTGATCAGTGGGGGGCCCTGCCCTCTGTGGGCAGTGTCATTCCCTATGAGCATGTAGGAAGCTAGCTGACCATTGAATGCATTAACTCGTAGCTCTCTGCTATTGACTATGGATCTGTTGAGATGGCTTCTCCAAGTTTCTGCTACTTCAATTTGTACTCCATGATGGGCTGTAACCTGGAACTCTAAGCTGTGAGCTTTTTCTCCCTTAATATGACTTTTCTCTGGTGTTCTGTCAGAATAACAAGAAAAGAAACTCACATATTTTGAGATTTTTTTAATTCTGTTTTGTAACTTGACTTTTTAGTTCTCTGATAGATGTGTGTGTGTGTGTGTGTGTGTGTGTGTGTGTGTGTATAAACAATATATATGTCTGCATGTATGTATCTACACAAAGGAGGCCCAAATCAAAAGGCATTCCCCAGATATAACCCAAGTGGAAAAGGCTAACGCCATGAAACTAGGATGCCATGAGGCCACGATGCCAGTTTATGATAGAAAGTTTTGAGTTGTCAGCTTATCATTATTTATTCTCTTCTGGTTCTAAATTTTATGATATATTTTTGAAAAGGAAGCTGTCATCATGCAATTTGCCTTATTCAAACATACAATTCAATGATTTTTATTTATGATTATGGACACATATGATCATTCCCACATTTTTATTGTAGAGCATCTTCATACACACTCACAAACTCACACATATACACACTCACACACATACGCACACACATACATACTCAAACACACATGCTCACACATATACTCATATACACTTATACATACTCACAAACACACTCACACATATACATGTTCACATACATACACACACATGCTCACACACACACTCACATAACGCATACATGCACTCATACACACACTCACACATGCTCACACACTCATGTACACACACACACGCACACACACACACACACACACACACACACACACACATACACACACACGTCTGCTAGCAGAGGCCTCCCTTACCCATCCACCCCCGCAAATAGCCCCTGGAACGCTAAGATTATTTTTATCAAATTTGTTTAATTCTGAGCACTTCCTATACGTGAAATTATGCAAGGAAAGAGGGAAGCAAGGAAGCAAGAAGGGAGGGAGAGAGAGAGAGAGGTGGGGGGAGAGAGGTACAGACGTGGCCTTCTCTCTAATCCTGATGCATCAAGGATTAGATGAGTCTCCACCACATGAACTCTTCCAAGTTTTCTTCATGCGGCAAGTTGCAGACATGTGTCTCCAGCGCCAGGCGTTCCTCCATATTCTCCTCACAAGATGGTCTCTGCCTTCTAAAACCAAGAGTTTGGGGACTACTGTGATTTGAATATAAAGTGCCCCATAGGTCATGCATTAAAACACATGATTCTCAATTGGGACAAAGTGTGGAAGCTTCATCTAGTGGGGCCTGACTGGAGGACGTGGCCAGCAGGGATGGAGCCTAGGTTAATAGTGCCTGCTGCCTCCTGCTCTGCTGAGATGTGAGCAAGCCATTGCCACTACCATGCCTTCCCATTATGATAAACTACACCCTCAAATATCGAGAAAAAAATAAATCCCCCCTGCCTCAAGCTGTTCCTCGTCAGACCAATGAGAAATGTCACTAGCACGTGACCATTCCCTCCTCACCGGCCAGTAAAACGAAGCTCAGAAGATTTTTTTTTTTTTTTTTTTTTTTTGCTTTAATTTAACTTATCATTGGTGTGTGAGTTTGGTGCATGCTTGCATGCGCATCTGCATGTCTGTGTGTGTGTGTGTGTGTGTGTGTGTGTGTGTATGTGTGTGTGTGTGTGTGTAACAGCGGTAATAGCCATGCATGTGCACCAGTGGAGGCCAGAGTACAACCTTCAAAAATTGATTCTCTCCTTCTACCATAGCTTCCGGCGACCCTACTTGGGCTTGCATAGCAAGTAATGTTACCTGCCTGGGTAGCCATGCCATCTCTCCAGCCAAAGTGAAGTGCAAGCAAGGGTCCTATGTGTTCCTCTCGGAGCCACAATCCCCACTTGAGGAACATCTGCACAAACAGCAATAGAGATGCCTCATCGTGGCGGATGGCACCCATGAGGTAAATACAGACACCATGACAGAAGAGCCTCTTCCCGCCCCCAGGAGTTACAGTGCTTTGCTTTTAGCATTTTCCTCATTCACCTGGGACAGCGGAGTTGCTGGCATCTCGACTGAGAGGCTTACAAATGACTCTTGTGAGCCCAACAGCAGCACTGATCAGAAGACTCAGAGACCAGACATGTGCTGGGGTAAAATTATTTTTTTTCTCCCGAAGGGACAACACACTTAGCAATAAAGTAGCCATTAACAGATTGTGCCCAGCAGTGAAAATGCAGCCTACTGCCACACAAGTCCAGAGTGAGCGCATGGCGTTCTCAGCTTGAATGCAGAATTATTTTATTATGAAAGACACTCGAAGAGAAATTCTGCTGGCGGAACGGGAGTGTGTGGCCCTTCCCACTTAGTTTCTTTATTGAAGCACAATGAGTGTAAGGCCTTACTCAGAACGATGCATTTCGGGGGGTGGGGAGGAGCAAGCTATAACAACT
>JADRCD010226524.1:0-36169 GCA_019843815.1 Montemys delectorum
GTTCAAATGAAAGTGTGAGCCAACTACTACACAGCCAACCAAATATATAATACCTGTATCTGTGATGATACTGAGAGACTTTTGTTAATCATTTTCAAGAAGATGGTGCAGCATTTGTACTTTAGAAAAGCCCCTTCACCTTCCCTGGTAATACTAATGTTTTTACAAGATGAATTACAAAATGTCTGTAAGAGATCTTTTGGGTAACAATCTAGTTGGTAGAGGGACTGTACTGTTACACAAGTAACAATGGATTTGAACTGGGTAGTAGTTACCAGGGATTCACTGTAGCATTCTAACTTTTGGGCATTTGGAAATTTTTCACAATGTTCAGAAACTTTCACAGGAACACTGTTACAGAATAGGAAGTAGAGTTGTCAGGAAATGTAGGAGAGATGACATAGGCAATGGGAGAGGTAAAGTGAAAGTTACCACATGTATATGTCATGATGAACAACATTCATGGTGAAGCTGCAATCTTATACAGTTAACATGACTGCAGAAGCTACAGAGATTTTACAGGGAAGCTAGATGGAAGAGATGGGAAAGACTTACCCTGTTGAATATCCTTCATTTCAAGATGTAAACTAGATATCAAGATTCCCACAGTTTGAGATCGCTTTCCATCCAATAACTTGATGATCTGTAATTTTAAATAAAAACAGAAAATGGAAGCTCAAATGATCATGCAGTCATTCTGAAAGAACACTAAAGACATTCAGACTTTTAGATTCACTGGTGCACTAATGGAAAAAATAACCTAGTATCACAGAGATGCATCAATGATAACGTACGGTGTCTGTTAAGTCACAGGCACATGATTTAATGCTTCAATGGAAAATAATGTATCTATGATTACAGACATTTTAAAAGTAAAGAAAATGTCATGCGGAATTCAGAAGGCCTGACACGAACAACAAAAATCTTTAGAGTATTTTACCATAATCTTATGTTTTACTCTGACTTTTTTTTTCTTATAGGTTTTAAAAGACTGTGCATCATGGTGTAAACCAGTTTGGCCTAGGACCTCTTGCCTTAGCCTCCTGAGGGCAGGGGTTACAGGAATGGGCCACTACTGGCTACGTTGATCTCTTTCTTCAAACCTGAGGGTCCTAAAGAACAAGACACATGGACTCTGACGGTAGCTAGAAAAAAGCAAGCTAATCCACCCAACTTCATTGCCCATGCAGCCACAAAGTAAATGTGGCTGTGTCCCTACATATGTGCCAAATGCTCTTTATTCTTCTGATGAGACCTTCACACATAGCCTTCTACATTTCTACTCATCCACTCTTGCATTTTAGAATAAATCAGTTACCTCTTCAAACCAAAAAAAAAAAAAAAAAAAAAAAAAAAAAGGAGGAAAACCAATCTCAGACCCTCTCGGTTGATCACTGTTTTCTCTCAGTTTTGAAAGTTTTGTTCTGTGATTGAAATATTAGCATGGAAAGCCCACAGCAGAAAGCACACTATTCTAAAGATCCTCAGGTTTATAGTGTGGTGTGACTCACACTGTTCATTACACACTGTTCATTGCACATCACAGCTCCACTGTGCCACTGACATGCTCCTAAATTCAGTGACAAAGATCTCACTTGCTTGCCATTGGTTAGGCTGCATTTAAGCTCTTAAAATGTGCTCTTTATTATGCTCACGTCATTCCCTTCTGTTATTAGTTCAGTATGATTTTTTTTATTAGGAAATGTTTTATACTAGTTAAGTTGAGTGTTTTTGCTTATTTATTTTGTTTTTGTTTTTGTCAACTTAACACAAACTCAGTTAAGAGAATGCCTCTATCTGATTGGTCTATAGGCAAGGGTGTAGGGAATTTTAATTGATTAATGATTGAGGTGGGAGGTCTAAGCTCATTGAGGGTGGTGCCACCCTTGGACAGGTGGTCCTAAGTTGTGTAAGAAAGCAGCCTGAGCAAGCCATGAGGAAAAAACTAGTAAGCAACATTCCTCTGTGATCCCTGCTTTTAGTTCCTCCCTCTGGGTTTCTGCCCTTGAGTCCTGCCCTGGCTTCCTTTGATGATGGACTATTAGCATTTGGTCAGTGGTTTATTACAGGAAGAGAAACTCTACTAAGATGGATGTCAGATTTTGTGAAGTGTTCTATGTCTTTTGAGATGAAGATGTGCTATTTATCTTTGTCTTGTTAATGTGTCCAAATTATATACACACAGATAATATATACTCTACATTAATTATATATATACATGTATGACAGTATATATAATTATACACATACACACACACACACACACACACACACACACACACATATATATATATATATATATATATATAATGATAGAGAGAGACAATCACAGAGCATCACAGGACCACATGACTACAAGATCCTTCTTATGTTATCTTGAGTTTGGCTTGCTAGTATTTCCTTTTGGAGGTATTCATCCATATTAGATAAGGTCTATGCTTTTCATTTCTTGCAGTTCCTTTAGTATCAGAGTAATCCTCATTTCATAAGGAGATTGACCCTGCAAGTGCTACAATTGTATTGTTTCAAGGACTTTGTAAAGAAATGACCTGGAATTTTCCTTGAGGTTTGGTAGACTTGTTTGTTTACTAAAAGTCTTTGAGTTTTCTCTCCTGGGAGATACTGGAGTTCTGGTCAATTTTCCAGAATAAAGCTGTTCAGATCTTCCATTTCTTCATGATACTATCATGGGTGGGCTACAGGTTTGTGGGATCCATCTCATCCAGGTTATTCAAATTTTGACATATCAAATATGGACATATATATATAATTATTCATATTGGTTTCTTATACTTGTTCTCTCTGTGGCAGCAGTCATAAACTCTGTGTTTTGGTTTTGAGTTCACATATTTGGGTCTCTTCTCTTTTTTGTCTCTTTCCATTTAAAGATTTGTCACTTGTGTCTGTCATGGAAAAGAGTTCTAATACAGTTTTTAGCATGAATGTAATCCCTCTGTTAAATACTCATGTTCAAAGTTTAATGTTTCACCCTTTGCTGACTCTGGGCTTCATCTGTTCTACTTATACACTGTGTGAATTTATAGTTAGGATACTTTTTAATGTGCTCATTCAGACTTATAAACCCTTCGTCATTTCTATTTTTGGTATCAAGTGAGGTTCAGCATGCTGTGTTTTGCTTTTGTCTGCCTCAAACATTCTTTTTATTTTCCTTTGGACTTCTTCTTTAACTCACTAGCTACTCAGGAGTCTGTTAACTCTGACTTGTTTCTTATTTTTTCCACTTTTCCTTCTGCTAGTATTCATCCCATTGACGTCACAAAAGCTACTTGGTACGTTTTCAACATCTTAAACTGGTTGAGACTTGCTTTGTGACCTAAAATTCTTTCAACCCTGGACAATGTTCCAACTGGGAAGAATGTGGGCTCCATTCCTGTTAGCAGAATGCATTGCAGAGTTGCCCCTGGGCATCCCCAGAGGACTGGCACCAGGGGCATAGCAGATATGCAAACCTACTGATATTCTAGCTATTTATTGTATACACTTTTATTGTATGCTTAACAATTGACCTGTAAATAGTACATAGATCTCTGTTATACAGTATTTCTCAGGATATGACAGTAAGAAATACATCTGCTTATGTTCAGTATAAATACAACTATCATAGTTCAAATAAGGCAAACAAGAGGCAAACAGTGCTCCATGACTGCAGGAGAGACTGAGGACCCGGAAAGGCTGCAGCAGAGCATGCCACCCTGGCACTCTGAGTGTAAGGGCCCAGTACAATAGTGCTGTTAAAACTTTGCTTTCTGAGTCTTATGGAGCTAAAGTTCTGTCAGTTTGTTTCATAGAGTTGACACTGATATTGGGTGTGTGCATAATTATAACTACATATATTTTTGGGTGGGTAGCTATTTTATCATTTCGTACCATCTAGCTTTGTCCTTTGTGACAGTGTTTGACTTAAAGTCTATTTTGTAGAGTCGTAATTTTATATGAACCTTTGGCTCCTGTTTTTTCCTTAGCTGAGGATTTTTTAGATTTACTGACCTTTTCTAAGCAACACTTTGTGTTTTTTATATACTTGGACTTTTATGCCCCTTGTGTGCCTATGTCTAAAGTCAATCTCTTGTGGAAAGCATACGGGCCAGCTTTTACTTTGTCAAATCTGCCAGCAACTCTTTCCTCTGATTGAAAAAATAATGCATCGAATTACATTCACAGTCCTTACTGATAGAGACGTGTGCTGCCAGCTTGTTAATTCTCTGGTTTTATACTGTGCTGCCCTTCCCTTCTCGGCCTTCCCCCTTTGGACTTGGTCATTTCTTACAGTGATATACTTTGGTTACCTTCTTATTCTCTTTGATGGGCCTCTTGATAAAACCCAATATGGTTAGCACAGGATTTACTTTAAATGCCTTACCTTATATTTGTAACAGTCTGTCTGAAGCTGATTATTCACCTACAAGGCTTCTTTCTACTCTTTACTTCTTCATTGCCTTGCACATTGTTACTGGTGTCAGGAATTACAAGCTTCTAACTGTGCAGTCAAGAATGCATATTGGTTAAGTCTTCTATACCATTTCTTAAAGCCCTGTGGCATGGTTAAAAATTAGTTGCTCAGAGCCGTTATAGTATCATATATTTGTTTGGATATTTGCTTCACTGATGAGCTTTGCACTCATATGCTTGTGCATGCGTGCGTACGTATGTGCATGTGTGTGTGCGTGTATGTGTGTGTGTGTGTGTGTGTGTGTGTGTGTGTGTGTGTGTAGTGCCCTCCCCCTTGTTTCAGCTTACACAATAAACACCTGCCTTATTTTGTATAAAGCTCATCACTAAGTCAGGTGGTTTAGAACTTCTGCAGCTGCTGCTCATCTCTGCTTACTTTCCTTTACACCAAGGGACAGTTTGCTTGCATGCATTACTATTGGTTGGAAGTCTTTTAGTGTTTGAAATATAGCATCCTTCGGACCTAGATGTCATTGGTGAATTTCACTGTCAGTTACGGAGGCTTTCTGTTTAATATAACAAGCAGCTTTGGTCTTGTGTTCAAAACTTTTTGTCAGTCCTTTCCTCCTGAAAATTTAATTATAGTATATCCTTCTGTGTCCTATTGGGATCCATTAGACATCCAGATTCAGAAAGGCCATTTCCATACCATTTTCTTTCTTTAGTTGTGTGTCCTGCCCCTCCTCCTGCATTGTTTCCCATTATGTGCTGATTGGTGAGATCATTTATCATTTTAGATTTTTTTCACTCTTTCTCGCTTCATTGACTATATAATTTCTTTAGCTCTGAGATCTCTGACTACCCCTCCTGCCTGGGTACTGAAGCTTTGTAGTGAGTTTTCAACTCGGTGATTCGATCTCACTGCTTCATAGTTTTTACTCGCTCATTTCAAATGCTTACTGGCTTTAATAATCTCTCACCCTGTCCCTGCAGCCTTCTCCCAGCTCACTGAACATCACTATCACATTTATTTAGAATTACTTGTCAAGTACATCATGTGTTTTTGCAACTACAAATTCGTCTTTGGTATCTGTTTTGTACCTTTGCTTGGTCCCAGCCTCTCTGTTTCTCTATATGCCTTGTTACTTTGTGTTGGTATATTTATGGGAAAAAAATAGTCATTTGCCTTGGTTTTTAACTTTACAAGTTGGTGTCAATAGGGAAGTCTGCCAGTAAGCCAAATGACTATGAATTCTTAAGCTCATGGAGGAAAATCCTGCAGACATATGAACTCCCAAGTCCCCAATGAAAGAAATCTTAATGGTTCCCCCAACCTTATTATGCTGCTTCCTCTGTTGTCTGGAGCACTACCACTTCTCTAGAGACATTAAAATGTTCCTAATTTATTTCTGTTCTCATCATGTCTCCAAGTATCTAGAGTATGTCAGGTCCTACATAAGAATGAACTGGGTAAGAAAAACATTAACTGAAAGAAATAGAACACTCCACTCTTCCCTCTCCTATAGCCCAGGGGAGAAGCCACTAAGCTGTGTTGGCCTCTGCCTGTTCACCACAGGTGCTCTGTAGCAATGGCCAGCCACCCAGCCAGCTCTTTCTTGTTCCCAGTAGTTTCTCCTCATGGAGTGCATGCTGGGTCTTGTCAGCACTCTTAAGTCAGGAAGACAGAAACCAGTCCCTGGGAAACCCTCCAAAGAGCCAGAACGCTGATTGCATGCTCCAACTTTTTCCTCCCAAGGGAGAATCCAAGAGTTAGGGGTTTCCTCCAATGTACTCTGCCTTGAGAAAGGGAAGAGTAACCAGAGTGGCAAATAAGTGCACACTAGTTAGCTAGTGTAGTCACCTTTGCTCATGGCCTTCCCCAACTTGGCATCTTTTCCTCTTGGATTCAAACCCAACAGAAACTGGTCTTTCAGGTGCCTCTCAAATAGAACTGAAACAAATGGCCATCGTCTTCCTTTCCCTTCCTAGAGGAGCTGAGAGTTTTCTGTAGATTACTGTATGGTGAGCAGAGAGAGCCAATTCTCCAATCTGAAAAATGCCACACCTTTCCCTAGCAACTTTAATGTGATATTCTTTAGGGGACAGGGCATGGGGGAAGCACTAACCGATTTCTGATCAAGAAAACTGGTGTGCACTTGGGACAAGGAGAGAATGGCTCTTCTGCCATCACACCATCAGGACATGCTTCTGAGAGGCAGAGAAACACATAAATGGAAGGGGGTGGCTAAAAGTGGCTGGGATGCCTGAGCCCAGGTGGCTCACATGACTACAGTGAACGCATGAACCATTATTCTGAGGTTGCTTCAGTCCACACTTCAAGGGGCCTTGCTTCTCCTTCATAGCTGGGGGACAGTATCAAGCAAACTACAATTTTAAATGGAGAGAGAGAGAGAAAAGGAAAGGGAGAGAAGGAATATGTATCCTTTATAATTCCAGTTATGCTAAATGACTAGAGGGAAACAAATGGAAACAAAATAAACAGTCAATAATAACAACACACATAGTCACACACACACACAAAAACACACACGCCTTAGAATTCTAAACGGACCAAAAGAAACTGCCATGCATATTTTGACCATTTCAAATTTAGTCAGACTGTCCATTCAGGCTGCAGGGAGCAAGGGTTAGAAGTACGGAGGGAAAGGAAACTTGAGGGCTGAATGGGAGAAAAGGGACTCTTCAGTTCTTTCACATTTGCTTCAGCAGAGTCCAAACACGGAAGTCTCATGCAAAAGGCTCTGACTGGCCAGAGGTGGAGCCAAAGAACGAAGATACAGATCAAGGGTTCACAGAGATATCTGTGCTGTGATTGTCTTTCTCTTTTCCTTTTGTGGATTTGAATTTTTAATGATGGAAACAAATGTCTTTAAGGTGGAGATGGTGTGCGGTGAATGATGCATGTGCATGGGTATACAGGTGCCAGAGGAGAACAGCAGGTGCCTCCCTCTATCATGCTCCACCTTATTCCTTTAAGACAGGGTCTTCTTTCACTAACACACTGGCCGGCCATCATGCTCACAGCATCCGCTTGTCTCCATCTCTCGATGGGTTACAATCACAAAATGCCAAGTCCAGCTTTTTATATGAGTGCTTGAGATTTGAACTTAAGTCCTCTCCTCTACTCAAGTCATCTCTCCAGCCCCACAAATGTCTTTTGACATTTAAGAAGTACAAACTGCTTTAAAATACAAAGAGTGAAAATGCTCTCTTATCCTCTGATTTCATTCTCCAGTTACCTGCACTAGCATTGGGGGTTTTTATCACTGACTACACCCGAACATGTGCCCACATGTGTCCAGTTTATGTATATAATATGCCAAGCAGTTCACTGGTATTGCAGCTTAGTAACAGAATGTGTGCCTAGCATAAGCATATTAGGTCCTGGGTTCACCAGTCGGAGAAGAAAGGCAAGTCTACATGTTGGTCTGTACAGGCTTGTTTGTTTGTTTTGTTTCTTCATTCTTCAACTTTTGTCCCAGTTCAGAAATACATCCCTGTTGAACCCCATGCCAGTTAAGGTAAAGCCACATTGAAGCATGTGATATTATTTGTATCTTCCACTGAGGGACTTTTAGGGATTTCCCAAATGTTGCCAATTACTAAGAATATTGTGATCAACACCAAAGGAAATTACCTGTGGTCATGGGTGTGCCTTTGTGTGGGAAAGGTTGACACTTGTTCAAACAATATTCCCACTCTAAAATTTGATACGCATCAACAAATTGTTTCTAATAGGATCTAAGAATTTGAACCCTCACAAGTTATTTCCCAGACTGACTGTCTTCTTGTCTCCACATATTCTTTTATTACCAAGTAAAAACTATTTATTTTTTTTTAAAAAAGGTAAAATGTTTTTTATTTTTTCAGTCTACAATTATTGATGATTCTGATTTGTGCTGCATGTTCTTGTGAACTGTCTTTATATCCTTCTTGGTATGTTCTCTAATGACGATCTTTATTAGGTTGATATGCTATAAAGGAAGTTAAATAAGGACAGAGTTGAACAGAAAGAACTGTCCAAAGAGACTATTGTGGGTAAACGACATTTCCTAAGGGAATCAGAGGTCTTAGAACCACTGTTTTCTGTGCCTCAGTCCATTGCATCCTAGACATACAGTTGGAGCATTGAGCACCCTAGGATTGTAAATTTTAGTCCATTAGTAGCTTCCCCTGAACTTGATACCACTGGCAATGTTTCTGGACTCTGAAGTCCTAAAGGTAAATATAACCCCCTCATATGGTTCATTTCAGAAGTCCAGAAACCAAACATTCGTCTAGCTTAATCCAACTCTCAGTTTTTACTGTGATCAAAACCTAAGTTCTCCTTACCAATTATCTTTCCATGAACCAAGGGATTTATCTTTCTACTTGATTTAGGGGTCTTTGTTTTGTTTTGTTTTGTTTTGAGGGGTTTCTCTGTATAGCCCTGGCTGTCCTGGAACTCACTCTATAGACCCGGTTGGTCTCGAACTCAGAAATCCACCTGCCTCTGCCTCCCAAGTGCTGCGATTAAAGGCATGTGCCACCACTGCCCAGCTTGCCTTTCTACTTGAATAGCTAGAAAAAAAAACATGGAGGCAAAGAGACAAAGAAAACAAATGGAAGGATGAATATTTTAAAGAGGCTGAGGCTTTGAATAGTCAGTTGGTTTTCTACCAACAGCCATTACTTTGTCTTAAAAAATAAGTTTTAGTGTCACTGTAAAGCTTCAAATAGAACTTGATTTACCATAAATTTCCACTGGCTTTTCTTTTATTGCATTGGATGCATCATTAGTAAGCTAATTTCTAGACAGACAAAGTAAATTTAAGGAATTCTTCTTGGAAGAGAAAGACTATATGACAAGCAGATGCATGAGTATTAGATATTTGTTGCACTAAGTTTATTGACTTATCTAGGGTAGAGTGGGCTTGAAGGAAATCAAACACAATTGATTATACCTCTATACTTTCAGATTTAATGAATATTCCAGACTGGTGATCATGGTGATTACTTAAAAATATTAAGATTACAAAGTTGTTTGAGATTGTCAGATACTAAGTATCTCTTAATTGTAGTACAATGATTCATTTTAAATATCAACCTTCTAGAATTTGGAATCAACAAAGAAAAGAAACTCTATTGAGGAACCGTCTAGATCAGGTTGGTCTCTATGCATGTTGTTAATTGAAGTAGGAAGACCTTAGTCTACTATGGGCAGTACCATTCCCTAGGCAGGAGGTTCTATAACAGTATAATCAATCAATCAGCATGAGTACATTCATTTTTCTTTGCTCATGACTGTGAATGTGGTGTGGCAAGTTTTCTCAAACTCTTGCCTTTGTGAATTCTCTGCAATAACAGACTGTAACCTAGAGCTGTAAACCAAATAAATCCCTTCCTCCCCTAACAGGCTGTCAGTCAGGGTGTTTTACAGAAACAGAAATTAAAATGAAGACAAGTAGAAAACTTAACTAATACGTTTTAAAAATAATCACAGAATTCCAAATACAAAAGATCATACCAAACAATTAGATAAAAAAATCATTAAGACACACTCATTCCAAATGGTATTCATTATTCAGGGCTTCTTTAGCCATTTTTTAAAAAGTTGTCTGCCCTAAAATATCAATATAACAATCTAGAAAGACAAAGGCTTATGGTAAGGGCATCTATAGTTCATCTTATCAGCTGCAGGCTGAACCTTTGTGGTGCATTATTCAGCTGTAGAATGTGATCAGCATCAGGATTGGGGGGGAACATGTCCTTGCTCATCAACTCATCCTTAAGCCAGAGTTGGACAGGCAGTATGTCCAGGATAGTATCTCTCACAATATGCAAATTGGCATGTCTGCTGCAAGGATGGAAATGTTGTACAAGCACGAGAGCGTGTGTGTGTGTGTGTGTGTGTGCGCGCGTGCGCGCACACACGCACACATTTGGAGGGAGTTCAGACACTAAACATATACAACTGGAGAGATAGCTTAATTGGCTAAGGATCTGCTGTGTAAGCATGAGAACCAGAGTTCAAATCTCTAGCACCCATGTAAAAGCCAGGCTTACTAATGTGTGTCTATAATCCCAGAAATGGGGAGGTAGAGAGAAGAGGAATCCAGGGGCTTGCTGAAAATGAGCATATTTAGAGAAGAAATTTGAATGAAATGGCTGTTTCCACTTATCTCTGTGGACCACAAAACAGTTTTCAACATGTTGCCTTTTTCCTGCAACACAAGTCCAACATCTGACCCTCAGAAAATCTCCCAATAGAGGCCAGGAGAGAAATAAGCCTTGTAAATCAGGAGCCCCATGTTCAGGCACTGTTGCCCTCTGACTCAAAGGGCTACCATGCTGGAGGTATTTCAAGGCTTTAGGACTCAAAGGCAGTGAGGGCTCTCACGATGCAGAAGGACATGGGGTCAGTCCACCACTTTTCATTGCTGGACATTGGTGGGATTCCTGGCTCTAACATTCTAAAGCATCATCTAATGAATCTCACATTAATGTTTTTCCATGTTCACACGGATCTAGTAGACAGGATGTATGCTGCTAGCTGGAATTCATTCCGTAGAGGTTCTTAAAAAGCAGGATCTAGTCCAGGTTGTATGGGAAAATTTTTTCATAAAAACAATTACTAGAGAACATAGGGATTTATATAACTTTGTATATCTGATGTGCACTCTGTTGAACTATAGAATTTAGAATCATTTAAGCTTTAACAATGAAGAAATCTGCAAATTTGGTCTAATTGAATCCTTCTGGTGCTATGTATGTAAATATGAATTAGATTTTAGAACCAGTGCACTTGAATAAAATTGTAAAATTCTTACGACTATATCAATGCAAGGCACATATATCCCTAGTCATTTCTTCCAAACAAATAAGTGAGAGCTTTACTCCAGCTAAACACAAATGAAACTTGTAATCCTTTGCAGTACCCACTTTTTACTCTCATGCACCTTTCTTGATTTGTCAGAATCCTCAAACTCACTCCATACTAGCAAGTGACTTTTCTTATGGAAGTGTGTTACTCCATACCTGACTCAAATTCCCCTTCGTCCATTCTAAGCCACCCTTTACTACCTCCTGGCTGGGGAAGACAGACAATAGTTGGTCACATTCCCCAACACCAAGCTTGGGAAACCATTCATGTCTCTTAACAAGGGATGCTTTCTATCAAATCCTGAAGAATCTGTTTCTGAGGAATGTTAGCAAGCCCTCAGTTAATCTCGGCTCTATCTACAGTCAGCAGAACTTGGCAGCACGAAGCCTTCATCTTAGATACAATTACAGTCTGGGAAGAGAATACGATGTGGGCAGCCTTCTGCTGACCTACAAGCTGACCTTGTTGCAGGGGCAAATTCACAGGTTGCATTAAACCCTATTAGACACGCCTAGTTTAAGGCAGAACCTTTCCAGACTCCTGCCACATGCCTGGATTAGGGCATGTCACATATGCATGCTATTACAGGGCCTAGGGAGCTCAGATGGAGGAGAGGCAAGCCTCCTTTTCAGTGTTGGAACCTGGGCTAGTGTACACAATTGACATTTCTTACCTATACGGATGAAAATGAAATGCTGCCTCACTGAACAAGAATTAAAACAAAACCGAGAAGACAGATGGCTACACTGGAAAAACCACACCTTCACCATTCACCTCCAAACATCACAACGGACAGACTTGAGAAAGAATCCTTGCCAAGTTCAGGGAGACTTTTACATCTACAGAAATCCATACATATTGCCAGCCTGCTGCCTGTACTTGGCAGATGTTACCAAGGGTAAAACTAAAAATAGACGATTCTGAACGGACCATAAAAGCTGGACTCAATCTGGATGAATGAAGAGTGTGTCACAGTCATGAAACCAAGAGCCATGTCAACTCCTTCTCCCATGGAGCCTTGTCTTTGCTCAAGTCCTCAAAATTTATTCCTACAGTTACATGTCTATGGACACCAGACACATTCGGATCTGTAACAGATCCTCCAGATCATTTGCTCTTGTGCTTAGTTCACGGGCTCGAACATTGTTAGTTTCAATAATGGGAGTTTTGTTACCCATGAAGTCTCAACTTTCACAGAACCTGGAGGACAGGCCTCCTGTCCATTTAGACAGGAGGGTAGACATTTACTTCCACAGGGATATATATCACATACCTATGAGTAGCAGACTTTTAAGGATGCAGAATAATGGGCATGTGGCTTGTCTAGGTTATATTAAATGAAAGGGTGGAGAATATACAGAAAAATGAGAAATTTGATTCTCCCAAAATTAAACCTCCCAAAGGGGAAAACTCTGTTTTTGTTTTAATGTAATGTGATTCAGATTCATTTCATCGTGGCCTTTTATATATGCAGGAACAGCCAGGATACTTATTAAATCATATAGTATAGTATTTTAGTTTTAATTATGTGGAGGGGGGTCACATTGGAATTGTGCATATGAGTATGGAGCCTGAGCAGGCCATAGAGGAAGTTGGAACCCTAGAGCTGCAGGCTAGGAACCTAATGTGGGTGGGTGCTAGGAACCAAACTCAGGTCCTCTGATAGAGCAATGAGCACTCCTAACGACGGAGACACCTCCCCAACCCCATATTCCACTGTTGTACTTCTGGACAGTCATTATGGAAGTTTTGTTGTTTTTCTTTGCTTTGAGATATAGTCCAAGTATGTCACTCATGCTGGTCTCGAATTTGTGACCATGTAAGCCTCAGTGTCCTGAGTGCTCAGATGTCAGTCCTAAGAGAAAATATCCAGCTGCCTGGATACATATATACAGATTAGGTTTGAAAAGAGGCATAATCTTCCACCCAAGAGAAAGAAACCAGAGCTGGGGGTGTAGCATAGTCACAGAACACTTGTCTACCACGCACAAGTCTCCAGTGTGGAGGGCATGGCACAAAAGGGGAGACCCAAGGGACATGGTCCCACTTTATAGCTATGCGTTTTCTTATGACTCTATGCTGGTTAACTTTATGCCAATTTGACACAAGTTTAAAATAGCTCCAAAAGATTGGTCAGCTTCTAGGGAATTTTTTTTTTTTTTTTTGGTTTTTCGAGACAGGGTTTCTCTGTATAGCCTGGCTGTCCTGGAACTGACTCTGTAGACCAGGCTGGCCTGGAACTCAGAAACCCACCTGCCTCTGGCTCCCAAGTGCTGGGATTAAAGGCGTCGCTACCACTACCCAGCTGTAGGGAATTTTCTTAATTAGTGATTAATGTGGGAGGCCCAGCCCACTGTGGATGGAACCTCTCCTGGGCTGGTGGCCCTGGGTTCTATAAAAAGGCAGGCTGAACAAGCCATGAATAACAAACCAGTAAATAGCACACCTCCATGGCTCCTGCATCCGCTCTTGCCTTCACCTTTCTGCCTGGTTTGAGTTTTGCCCTAACTTCCTTCCAGGCTTTGACTTCCTTCAATGATGTGGAGTGATGTGACTCTTTATCAGCCAAAAAACTTCTGTTATGACTGTGACATCCCCTCTTGTTTTGTTTTGGAACACTGTGACTGAAAAATATAAAGATCACACCAAAAAGCTAACCTGCCACCTTAAGTTCGCAAAATAAATCATTTCCTCCCCAACTTGCTTTTGGTCATGCTGTTGAATCATGGTAATAGTAACCTTACTGAGATAGACAGACCCCTTTCTGCCATTTCTCATATGGAAGTGAGCAGCCACTTCTCTCAGCTGATGGCAAGAGTGGGTGCCAACTGAAGAGAAGAGCTGGACCAGAATTGGCAACCATTTTGCTTTCTCCCCTCAGAGACAAAGAGTGATTCCTTGGACACACACACACACACACACACACACACACACACACACACACAATTGCTCCTAGGCAGGTGCCCAGGAAAATAAACACAGACTCAGGTCTTGCCTCTCTGCTTTTCCATGCTCCACCCCCTGCCACTGGCATGGAACCAGAGGAGCTAATTGGCTGGCTCAATGGTGCCATATTATGAAATGCCAACTGACTTGGTGCAAACAAGCTGCGGCTGCTGATGGCCAGTGTAGCCCAGCATGCTTCTACGTAGAGGCCTCTGTCAACTGGTCTGATAATGCCATTAAAATGACCTTTCCACACGCAGCCTGATAATCTGTCCCATTAAATGTCTCAAGGGAAACTGAGCTTCACTGTTCTGTAAGAATGTTAAGTCTGACTCTCTTCCATGGCCTTATTTTTGGGGACACATAAAATTGCCCAGATGAAGTTTACTTTAAGGATTTGGGCTCCTTACCAAGAAATGTGAAAAGGCAAATTGTCATCCTGTCCTGAGTCTGAGAACATATTTGGCAAACCCGTCCCCACACTGATGAGACTGAAAAAACGCTTTTATTGGTTTAAAGGCTGGTGAAATCTGTCCTGAAAGCAAGCTGTGAGGAGGCCACAGCAGGTGAAGGCTGTGGCTGTGATGGGGAGAGGACAGGGGGTGGGACAGGCAGGAGACATTTCTCAAGGTTTTACCACGTCTGTGTTATTTACAAAGAAAGTCCCCAAACCAAATCTCATGTTTTTGTTTTTTGTGTTTTTCTACTGATCATGAATCTTGAGAGAAGAAATGACCAGGAGAAACCATCGACTGCAGGTAGCTTGATTTTTCAGTTTTGACGCTAAAGATTCATGAGACTAGGTTTGGCTGTTTTAGATGCTGGTCTGTGGCAGATTGTTAAGTTAGCCTTGAAGGACAACAGGACACAGTGTTCTGATGCCTTGGGTAAGCTCCAGGTGATGCTTACTCTAGTGGTCCACGGGTGGCCCTTCACTGGTGAGGTGACTGCACATTAATTCTACGTTTCCTGTAACTGAAGGTGGGAACAGTCTGGAATATATATGTCTGCATGTTTAAGAAGATTTATTCTTTGGATATGTGTATCTACATATGCATATATGCTCATGTGGGGGGGGGGGCGGGGGCCACCACTGAGATCAGAAGAAGTAATTAAATCCCCTGGAGCCAGAGTTGGAGGTGGTTGTGAGCTGCCCAGTGTGGGTGCTGGGAACTCAACTCCAGCCATCTGCAAGCACAGTATGCACTGTTAACTGCTGAGCCATCTCTTCAGTCCCCTGTATGTTTATAAATCCCTAATGTTTGACATATCTTTTTCTGTTTATTAGCTAGCCGGGAATATGCTCCAGTGTTAGCCTCCCCAGACTTATCCACATACTTAGTCAATGGGATGGCAAAAAAAATCTTTGTCATATAAGACAAATCCCAAGTACACAGACTACTATATTGCCCTCCCCAAAACGCTGAGAACAAAATTTGCATGACATCTGGACTTTTTGTCTCATCTCTATATCATTTCCCATCTAATGAGAAAACCTTGAACCCAGTCTCTGATCTATCCTGGGTTGCTCAAATGCTGCTTTCATTTCCCAAGTCTGAAGTACTAGCTGGTCTCCTGAAAAGAACATATGCTAGTAATTACTCCAAGCTGCTTAGAGATAATGGGCAACAGAGACGTTATTATCCTCAATGTCATCATATGCCTTTGATATGATAATCATTGAATTCAAGGTATCAGACATGATGGATGGCCTTTGATTTCAAGAATATCCAAGATGCAAATCACCTGGCTTGTTTCTGACTCCTTCATGGCTGGTGAAGATCAAGCCATAGTGAGCAGTCCAGGCTTCAGGACCTCCAGCGACTGGGTGGTCACAGGTGACCCAAAACTCACAAGGAAACACTTCCGCCTTTGAAGATAACTGAGGTGACATCACAGCTTCCTTTTGCAGATGCACGTTACCTAGAGCAATTCTCAGGAGTCTTAGCAGGCCACCACTGCTGGAACGAATGTATGCAACTCTGTTAATCCTCTGAGAAGCAGTCACTGACACGGGCATCGAACAGTTTCTTGTGGCAAAGTTTCTTCCAAACACATATGATGATGATCTCCAGAGACATGGAAGAATGGAAAGCTGGGACAGTGCTTTGTGTGTATATGTGACAGCTCCTGGACTGCTAGGTCTTGGGAGGATTCTAGAACACTGTCCCCCTCTAATTAGTCTTCTGGTCCTCCCTCCCACACTACAACAGGCAGAGGAACGGAATGCCTGTTGCTTGCCTGCTAAGTCTTCCTGTGAAAGATGTGGTACTGGGTTCCATGATCTCTATTTACCACCATTCCTGGAGCAAGCCTCTATTTCTTCAAATGGACTAGTTCACGATAAATACACAGAAGGTGATTTATGTGGTCACTCAAGCATCTTGTGTTCTATCACTTGAAATGTACCTCACCTTAAAAAGTCCAAAACCACCCACAACACTTTGGAACATTGCCCATCTGTTCTACCATATTTCATCTAGGCCAGCCACATCTTCCATTTAATTGTACATAGATAGTAATTATGTAACCATGTGCTGATTAGAATTTTATTTTGCTTTTTTACTTTAAAATAGTTGCCACAACACAGAGTCCTATAAAATTCTTTAGTTGCTCTTATTCTTGAACTTTGGACCAATGTAATTTTTCTTTAGAGAACATTTTACTGAATGTCCTATTGAACTATCATCATGGCAGGTGGATATGGCCGCATGTGTTGGCCAGCTTGGCACTGGTGGAAGCTTGCTAGTTCGAGAACAACTGTGCTAAACACCAACTTCCTAAGCTAGTCTGGGATACAAGATCAAAGAGAATCGCTGGTGTGGATGAAGGTGGCTAAACTCACTTTTTCCAAAGTTGTGTAGTCTTCTATACTCTACATGAGTTCATTTATCCATTCTAGCATTGATGAACATTGCTGTTGTTTTCATAACTTACTTTAACAGAGATTTCACAAACACTTTTGTGTGTGCCTCCTTGGACAAATGTGTGAAAATCTGGATAGAGGGTGTATACAGGCTTATATTTACTACACAGAGCTACTCTGCCTTCTAAGCATGAGAAACACCGGAATGCTAGTAGGGAGTTACTATACTTAGCCACTCCAGCATTTCAGAATTAGACTTTTCCATTGTTTTCCAAACCTCCAGGTCCTAAAGGGACATCAGTTTACTTTTACATATACATATACATACATACATACATACATATTACATACAAATATATACATATACATACATGTATATATATATGTATGTATATGTACATATTTGATTGCTGTGCATCTCATCTATTGGTAACTCATTCTATAAGTCTGGCCAAATTTATCTATCTATCTATCTATCTATCTATCTATCTATCTACCTAAGTGTGTACATCTGTGTGGGAGTAACACAGTGGTACATTTGTGTTGGTCAGAGGACAACACAGGACTCAGCTCTTACCTTCCACTGTGAAGGTTCCAGGGATCAAGACAGGCCTTCAGGCTTGGTGCCAATGCCTTTGTCTGCTGATGTCTTCCTTTATCACCTCTCTATTGGAAGTGGGATATTTTTAGGAAGAGTCCCATACACATTTTAGAACATGTGAATTTGTTCGTATGCATTTCAGATGTGCTCTGAAAGCTTGTAGGTGAAATGTCCCATACTGCAGTGTTTACTTGCAAGAGCACATTCTTTACTTTAATGGGATCACAACTCCTCCTTTGATAATGTTTTCTTTATCTTTTCCATGTGAGGCTAGGAGATATGGGTCTATAGTCTTTTCGAAAACAGTATTTGTTTTTAATCTTGACAGCCTTATAATTGGTTTTTATTCATTAAGGAAAGCTGGGATTTGTTTTATTTTTTTTTCAGGCAATATATATTTAACTTACAAATTATGTTTTTCAGTAGTTGATTTTGTCCATGGATTTGAGACACCACATTTCTCATAGATTGTTCTTCTGTATGCTCTGACAGCCCTCTCTTATTTTGAACCATCTTTCCTGCTACGCTAATTACTAGCTTTCTATACTATCCTACGAAAACTCATTTCATATTTCTTTTTTTTTTTAATTTTTCTTAAACTTTATGTCTCAGGTCTTATAATATTTAATTTAAAATAGATTTATTTAAAATAACTAATAAAGACTCTAACACTAGGATTATTGATTTTGTTTTATTTTCAATATTCATTTGTATCCATTTCTTTTTTAGAAGCTGTGTTGAACTTTTACTGTGTCTACCTGTTGAGCTATCAGACAAACAGTGGGAACAATTTCAGACCTTGGTGCAGGTGAGATTACTTACCTATTTAATATAGACATAGTTTAATTGGTTTTCCTTATTCGATTAAACTTTAAAACATCTAAATGATGTATTTATTTACTGTTCTAGGTAGCACATGAGACACTGATGGAGAGCGGCAGCTGTGAGCTGCAGTTCCTAGCTACTCTAGCTCAGGAGACTGGGGTGTGGAAAAGCGCAGTACTGTCCACCATACTTTCCCAGGAACCACTGGATAAAGAGAAAGGTAAATTTCCACAGAGAGAGAAAAAAGCAGAGTCATTAGTCTGTGAAAAAGAAATATTTAAATTTGTTTGGATATAACTCTTCTCAAGATGTATCAAATGAGGCCCATATAATTTTATGTGAAGGCCTTCTTGCTATGAAGTATAAAGGTCTTTCACTCAATTTTTACTTTTATTTATTTTTTTGAGTTTTGGGGTTGTTTCGAAATTTTTCTTTTGAATAAATGTTAGAGTTAACTCTTAAATACTAAGAAAGCCTATTTGTTTTGACTGGAGTTCCTGGAAGCTATGAATACACTTGCATAGCTGACATGGCTCTTGTCCCTTGTGATGACAATTTGCCTTTCTCCTTTTGTTTAGGTCTACTGAAATGTTTTTCAATAAAGGCAATTTATATTAGTTATACTTAGACTTATCCTGAGGTACTTAATGTTCCTATAATAGTACTTTGACAATTCAACTTCAAAGCTCCTCATTGCTAATATATAAAAGTGCAATTGGTTGTTGTAAGACATTATATCTAACCTACACATCATATTCTCTTATGTCTATGCTGAAGTCAACAGAAAACTCTAGGAATACTGTTGTTCTATCTTTACCTTTGCAACATGGTTTATTTATCATGCCTTTGCTTGACTACAGTGGCTTGAATCTCGATCACAATCATAAACAAAAGCAGTAGAAGTAGGTGTTCCTGTTTTGTTCTGATTTCAAGAAAGGTTTGAAATTCTCAACAAATATACCTTTATCTTGTGTCTTTTTAATAGGTGCTTTGCTAAACAGCACCCATGCTCTTTCCATGCACAGTTAGCTGTAACGCTTCATTATACACCATGACGACATTTAGTCAAAGGTTTCTGCATCATTTTTGATAATCATATTGTTTTTCTTTCCTTAATCTGTTAACAACCCATTAATCTATAAAAGTCCTTTCTGATTTTGAATTAAATGTTTCTTTCGGAAACAAGTCACATCAATCATCACACAACTTTTAGGCTGTGCTGCATCCCCTTTGTTAATATTCTACCTAGGATCTTTGTTTCTATCATTGTGGTTTCCCCTGTCTCTGACCCAGGTCCTTGTCTGGTAGCGCCATCAAGGACATGGATACTGTCCATGACGTTAACATGATGCTCAATTCCCTGAAGCACTGTGTCTAGGGAAGGTTGGGAGCAATAAAACCATATGGCCCTGGCCCGTGCTCTATGTGAGGATTTGAACCTACTAATCTAATTTCCTTAATATTTATAGAGCCATCCAGGTGCTTGATTTCTTCTTGGCTGTTCTGAGAGTTGATATTTTTCTAGGGAGTTACCTCATGCTATTTCATTTACTGGCAGGATTGGCCCATGGTCTGCCACATACACCTCCTCTGTGTTGGGAAGGACCTGCACTCTTACTTCCCAACACTGTTTCTTATTCATTTTGCCCAGTTCTGCTGAGCTTGGGAATACTGGTGATGTTTGCAAAGAAATTGTTGTCTGTATTGATTTGTTGTGCTGTGGTTACATTTTCTAAAATTTCCATTCTTATGTCATTTTAAATGTTCAGAGCTCATCCCCCATGAAACTGTAAATTGCAAAAACAGCTTTCTATTATTAATTCAAAAATTTCTTCTAATTCCTTTGGGGTTTTTTTGTTGTTGGTGGTGTTGGTTCTTTCTATTGTTCTAGGCATTAATTTTGGAAGCGTCACATTTTTATCCTTATCTTGTCTGATTTAAATATTTACAACCACACATTGCAGCTTCACATTTGAATTTTCACATCCAATACTTCTAATTTTTTTTCTGTGGTAACTATTCTCCAAATTCTATTATACTTCATTTCTTAGCGCATGACTAGTACTGATGACTACAGTTTTAAAAACAAAAGCGTTTCTTTTTGACACGTATGAAGTGTTTGGTTGTTGAATGAGGGAATAAATGAATGATTTCTAACACCATCTCATTTTTACTAAAGGATGTGCACCATATGGAGAAGTTCTTATCATTTGTGAACATCTGCAATGTTCTTCCTTATGAATTCTAAAACTGCTTCAAAACAAGCTTTCTTGACTTGCCAGGCATCGTGCTTCACTGCTATAATTCCAAAATTTCAGAAGCTCAGAAAAGAGTTTCAGTATGAATTGTAAGTCAGGCTGAATGAGACCCTGCCTCAAAACCCTACAACAACAATAACAATAAACCAACCAAACAAAAAACCCTGCTCTTAAAAAAAAAACTCACGCATGTATAAATATCATCATCCCCTAAAGCAGCCATTTATTTCCCCTATGTTTGCGTTATTTGTTTATAGCCATAGCAGTGTACAAAGACTGAAGGAGACCACATCATGCTACTGCCATGTCCGTTTACACTGTACTGTGGACGTGGGCTGTCCGTTTACACTGTCCTGTGGACGTGGGCTACGGGAAAGCTGACTAAAAATAGTTCCAAGAAGCAGAGAGACACTTTGTTATCATTTGTTCTATCCCATGGTTTTCTTCTGGCATTGAGGGCATTCATCTCCTAGCATCTAGCTGAAATTCCTTCATTTTAATTGCATAGTTGTGCCCCAGCAGGACCCACACAAACACAAAGGTAGAGCAAAGCGGATTTCTGCTCAGCCAGTGGGGTCCAAGAATCACTGAGTGAGGGACTAGACATCTGGTATAACCCAGCCTTCTGCTCTCCTCTGGGGTGACACTGAGGACGTTCATTGTTGTTGCCGTTGCTGTTGATGGTGAAGCTGGCGATTCAGTGGAAACACTGACAATCTTTGCAGACAACTTGAGCCTTTGGAAGACGGTAGGACTTGTCCCAGGTATGGAAATGGACAGTTGTCTGTCAAGCCCCTCAGGCCTCTTCTACTCTACCTCTATGATTAGTCTACTCATGTCTCTTTTCACACTGGGCTTGCTAAAGAAAGCACCATGGTTGGGTACACACCCCAGGATGAAGCCCCATCCATCCATCTTCAGTATTAATGATAATGCAATAGTCATATGAAAAGCAATGCTTAAAAGCTGGGTTCCAGGCTTATCTTAAACTGAGGACGTTGACAGAGTCCATGAAAGAACAAAGAACAATGTGATAACTGGATCTGGAATGAAGCCCTGGTATTTGTGGCTCTCTACTGCTTTTAAGACCGCCTTCTTACCTAAGATATTCTGCATATGCAAAAACACTTTAATGTGACTTAATAAGGCACCTGGCCAAAAAGGCCTTTTTTTTTTTTTTTTTTTTTTTGGTTATCTGACATTTAACACTTTTTGTTTTTAAAAACTTGTGATAAAATAGATGCAATGTAAAGCTACCACATTAGTAGCAATTCGAATATAACATTCAGTAGGATTAATTACACATACATTGTTGTGCCATAATTACCATCAACTGCACACCCAAGATACAATTCACAGACTCCATGAAGCTCAAGAAGAAGGAAGACCACAGTGTGGCTACTTCAGTCCTTCTTTGAAGGGGGATCAAAATGCCCAGGGGAGGAGATACAAAGTGTGGAGCGGAAACTGAAGGAAAGGCCATCCAGTGTCTGTCTGCCCCACTTGGGGATCCATCCCATATACAGTTCCCTAACCCAAAAAAGGCTTCTTTAAAGGCCTCCTCTACAGCCTCGTCACTGACTGACTGACTTCCTGTTGCTCTGAGCACAAATGGAGATCTCAGCTGACAGGTGAGAGTTCTGTGTACTGATCCGAGTTCCACCTCCTTCTCCAAGCACATTCAGTCTCAGAAGGCCGTAACTTCCATGGGTGGCAATCCAAGGGCTAAGCCCCTAAAAGGCCGAGTCTCACAAAAGCATCCCAAGACCCAGTTCTCTGATGGCTTACTAACGCCTTCTAAACATAGCATGCTGCAAGCGTCTCACTGCTGCATTTTGAATCACATTCTTCCCTAGGCAATCATCTCAGAGTCTCAGTTTTTCCATTAGCAGGATGATTAGAGTACAGAGTGATCTATTTATAATAAGCCCCAGCTTAAGCACTGTGCCTTTTCTTTGGCCAAGTTTTAAATGCATCTCTCTTTGTTAATTACTGTGCTTTATCCCAGAGCTGCAAGTCACAAGGATGTTCCTGAGTTGGACAGGGAGGAGGGGAACCACGCCCCACGTCAGGATTGATGAGGATGCAATAGTCATGTGAAAAGCAATGTTCCAGGCTTGTCTTAAACCGAGGAAGCTGACAGAGTCTATGAGGGTAGAGAACAATTTGATAACCAGACCATGAATGGACTGGGAGCTCTCTTTTGCTTTTAAGACCCCCCTTCTCACCTGGGATATTTTACACATGCAAAACACCTTAATGTGACTTAATAAGGCACCTGGCATAAAAGTTAATTAATGAAGATGAAAACACTAAAACTCAGGTTATTTAGTAACCAGGGCCTGGAGCCAGATCCCAATTAAACCACTGTTGTGGTAAAGGAAGGGATCAAACTGCCCAATAGGTTCCATCTGGCTGCTTCTGTGGGTCAGCAGAGTGCCTCATGGCCGTGTCAAATTAGCCTTTCCACCTTCTTTCCAGTGCGGAGGATATAAAGTGGTTGTCCCGGGGCCCTGGGCTGCTCAGGGGTTCTGACACTCACTTGGAAGGGACTGGCAGGTAAGGAATTCGGCTGGAAACAAGCATGACTCATTGGGAGCCCAATCTCCTTGTCATTCATTTCACCGGAGGGCTCCTAAACCTCCAATCCCATTTGTACCCCACTGAGGAGATCTGATAAGGGTCCTGGCAGAACTCCGGCTTTTCAAACTTCTGGCAGGGGCCTCACTGACCCATAACATGACTGTACACATGATTTCTTCTCTTACTGTCTTTGTAAATTGAGCATGGCTAACCTTGCAGTTCTAATCAGATCAATCAGAATAACATTTCTTTAGCTGCTGCTGGCTGGCAGCCTCCTGGGCTGATGTGTGACTCAGAGTCAGCCTTAGACACCAAAGTCCAATTTTAGAGTTTCCAGGGGTCTCAGGTTTCTTTTGCTTTTATCACAGTTGGTGAGCTTTGTAAGGCCAGTGTTTACAGCCATGCAAATTAGCCTCAGCTGGAAAGAACTCAGGTCGGGCCGAAATGAAATCAAACAGTGGGTCAAAGGTATTTTATCAAAAATTACAAGTGTGGCCACAGTACTGGGGTTAAACCAGGCTTCCTTAGGAGGAAGTAAGGGAACAGCTTTGCCTGGTGTAACCTGAACTCTTGGCCTCTGGATGTGGGGATGGTGGGGTGATTAAGAGCCATGCCAACCCAGTGGTTACAGACCAGTTCTACCAATGGCGATGGCTGCCAAGTACTCCTTGTATACATGGACAATTGTGGTGAAGGAATGTTGCATCTTTAGAGAAAGAAATGTGTTTGCAACTTGGTCTGCCATATACTCATTCAGTTTCAAAAACCGTCTGTGAGACAAGGTCTCCACAGGCAGGTAAATTATGGTATTTTGTACCTGGAAAGTTGTTTAAATTTCCTCTCCAGATGCTATGTTGATTACAAATGCTAAATGATAAAAACAAAACAAAACAAAGCAAGCAAACAAACAAACAAAAAACAGGCTCTAGTCAGCTATCTTCAAAGCAAGCTAGCTGACTCCAAATCTACATTATAGTTTTCCAAAGACTGCCAGTACCTAAAAGAACTTTATTTTAAAATAATTCCGTTAAAGCTAGAGGTTATTAAAATCACAGTTACTCTCTGAGGCCTTATGAGTATCCATGACTCATACGACAGAGCATATGCTGTAAGGCAGCTGAGTCTGCAGAATGCTCTACGAGTACTGAGATGTTGGCCCGGGTGGGATTGCCTTGTCTAGTTGCCCAATCACACAGAAAGTTAAATTAAGGCTGGTGGATGTTAAGTCTAGTCTTCATAGTTACCATCTAGGCCTTGGAACCCTTCAAATTGAAGCTCATCTATTGACAGACACCTGCCATATAGAGGCTTCAAAGGCCTCATGCAGGATCAAGTTCTTGGCTAGGGTCAGACCTACAAACCAGACAATGACTGGAAATGGCATTCTGAATTTTTGGAGTGACCCTGAAGTCAATGTTGTAGTTACATTTAGATGAATGCATTGGTTTTCATGTAACTAAGAACACCTCCCTGAGCTGTCTATCCTTGATCTGCTGCTTATGAGCTGTGTGATGCTGGGCAAATTACCCAACCTCTTTACACTCCAATTTCCTTGATGACAAAATGGGACTAAGACGGTAACCATCTTCTTCAGGTCTTGTGGAATTAACTAAGTTAATACATACCAAGCAACTAGACGATTGGTAAACACCTCTTAGCATTATTACTACAAGTGAAAGCATGCATGGTCATTTTCAGTTGGAAAGTACTCCAAAATCCAAAGTACTTGAGGCTACCGATCACAATAAGCAGTAGGCTGGGAGGAGGGGGCAGGGAGTCTGTGGTGGTGAAAGGGCTATTGTGGCCTTCATGTACATAGGAGATGAGTATGCCCTGAAAAGCTTTTTCCAGTTTAGTGTGCAGCATCCACATGACCTGGGGTTGTAACTTGAGTACATATCTAGGACCTTTTGTTCTACTTTCCCATCTTCAAAATACTTCTTTTTAGGTTTAGAAGCTGGAAGAGTGGCTGCCACCATCACACCCCAGCATGACTACTGGTCCTTATCCCTTCTCCAGCTCTACTCACAGTCCCCATCTACATGGGCCTACATTTGGGAGAAATGAATCAACTTCTAGGCTACTTAAAAAAAAAATCACTGGATTTAACTGGTTTTCTCTGACTGTACCTCCAGGTATCTAATCACACCTTGTACTTTAAATTAAATGATATCCAAATGAATATTCAAATAACTCTTTTCTGTCTTTATATAGATTTTAAAGCTACAGTGGAAAGAGAGAAAGGTTCTGGAATTAGTTCCAAAGGAGCCAAGGCCCATACTTCATCCATTTTAGACTATAGTCATTCATTCCAAGCTCTCCAACTCTGCCGAGAAGCAGTTTTTACTTTACTGACACCCACAAGCTTTTCTAATATGCACTTGGCTCTGAGAATTCAGGATAATGTGCTGTAAAATCTGGCTTCCTGGGCTTCCATTGCTGTCTCTGGGATAGAAGAAATTTAGCTGTGACCCTCATTGCAAGGTGCCCTCTTGTGGCTTTCAGGAGGTATTGACAGTTCTGCATGAGCTGGTCCAAATTAACAACCTAGATTAAATTATTCTTTTAACAGCCAACTGGAGAAACAATGCTCAACTTCCAGGACAGTACCCAGAGTTGATATTCCAAAAGAAACACTGATGTCAATATATGATAAGCTTTACCCACTTTAAAAAAAACAGGCTGATAAAGGAGATGTGCAAGCCAACTTTGGGGGTCATCTCAAGTCTAAATAAAACTGGAAAGGTAGAAGTGTTGTGCTGGTACCAGTCTGGGAGAAACTCTAACTTCCTCTGGGTAAATCTGGCTAGTTGGGATCTGATAACTGCAGAACAGGAAAGCCCTGATTATTCCAAGTCCTACTCCAGGGATCTGGATGAAGTACTGATATTCTCAGGGCACAGATTAGTACAATCAACACATGGGCACTCTATACAAGACAACTCAAGCCCACATGCTTTCAGCAAACACAAGAGAAATGTAAAAAAGGTGGACAAACTTATCCTCACCCCCAGGGGAAAAATAATACACATACCTCCCCAAGGCAGCCCAGAGAAATTATCATTGTTACAAAAGCTGGAGTAATATAAACTTGGAAGGGCAGCAGGTTATAAAAACCCTATAAATTTATGTACAGGCTTCCAAGCAATGTTCTCTTTCCACCCTTCTCCCCTCCTCTCTACAATGAGACACAAAGTCTGGGACTTGAGCATTTAAGCCACAACCCTCGCCAAAGTGACCAAATTACAATCAATGTTGAAGGATTTTGGCACCAGAAAGTTTCAACAGAATATCATCTGCAGAGCCATCACAGCCCATCTCCCCCAAAGGGCTCAGAGAAAGTAGCCAGTATCTCATTAATTCTGAAGAAACATCTACTGAAGAGACAGAGGGAAGAGAATGCTCTTTATACATCTCAGAGAAGAGGAAACAGACAATTCACAATTCAAAGTCAGATCACAGGATCTCAAGGACAGAAGGATATTGGCGGGTGTCGCAGATTTTCTGTCAAGCAAGTTTAGAACATAACTGGGAAGCTTACCGACGTAGTGACCTCCTTGACAGAGGCCAAGAGAAAAGAGCCTCTGACAACAGAGACAGACACTTGGATCCCCGTCAAGGCTCTGACCTTCTTGCTTGGGAACAAATGTAACTCAGGAACAGTGTAAACACGGACACACTAGCAGTGTAAACACTTATCTTACAGTGCAAGAAAGACAACGCAAGCCAACCCAAGATGAAGTACTGTTGGAATGTGTCATTATAGGAAGTTGTGGTATGCTTCCATAAATACTGGAAAATGAGAACAGTCCAGAGATGTTCTAGATTCTTTTCTAAGTTTTTTTTTTTAAAGACACAGTCTCATGTAGCCTAGCCTAACCTAACCTAGAACTTATATCCTCCTCCTCCAGCTTCTTATGTGCTAGGATTACAAGTATGTCTCAACACACCTGGCAATATTTTCTTCCCAAATCTTTGGCATGACAATAGTTTATACAGAAGTTAGCATAAAGTTCTAAGATGCCTAAAAATATTTTCATAATTATAATTTCCTTGTATTCCCATAACAGCTATGCTACAGTTGATTATATATTTATATATCTTATATATATTGTATATATGTGTGTATATATATATAAATGCACATATATATATGTAAAGGTGCTGTGGGAAGGTCATCTGCTATGAGAAGAGGCATAATAAAGACTGTACCAGTGGTGGTGGTATTATGAATCCTTGCGTTTGAAGCTCTTGTGCTCAGTGTGGTTACTATTGTGCTTGTAGTGGCTGATGTGATAAGCCTGATGTGACCAGGAAGGACGGCAACCCCCTGAGGATGCAATGCTGTCATGCCTACAATTTTAGTTATAAATGACACCTAAAGTGCAATGGGTTGAGTCAAAGGCAACAACACAATTGAAATCGATGTATTTCTTTTCAATAATTGTACATAAGGCACATATTTTTCTTCAGGAGGTTGAATCTTTTGTTGTTTGTTTTTTTTTTTTTAATTGGAATACTAAAGAACACTTTGTATAATCTCACAATGAAAGAAACAGTTTAGATTTCATCACATGTAGCTGTGTCCCGACTCCTGTAGCAATGGCTGTTCCTCCTCATCCACTTCAACTGAGTCCTCTCAGGGAAAATTGTGACTATCAACAGCGTGGTGAATTTAAACAGGAACCGCAGACGTATGTAGAAGCTCTTGTGCATATTCTCCAGTGTTCACTGTCATTAACACCTTCCCAGTTAGAGATGTGCAAAACCCTCCAAGTCACTACACTCCAGGCTTTGTTCTAAGTCTTAATGAGAGAGAACAACACTACAAGTGGGCTTTCTTCTGATTCTTACACTATATATTGTAGAACAAGATTTCTGCCCAGTTTGGTAAGCCATGTCTGTCTTAGTGTAAAACAGGATCAACAGTGGGAAATGTAAACAGAGATTTAAAGCTTCTTAGACACTCTTCACTGAGTTCAGGAGACTCAACAACCAGCCCCACCCTTTCTGATGCACACACAAGGACCACTCGAGTTTGACTTACAAAAAAAATAAAAGATTCGGACGTTTCCACCTCGATGTTGGCTGAGCCCCTCCTCCTGGGATTCAGAAAGCTGGATGCTTCAGTATCTGACACACATGCTTCTCTGTCCAGACCAGGTACAGAAGACCTGTTTGGCAAGTGTTCATGTAGTCTTCTCACATGGAAACCGTCTCATGATCACGCTGGAAAGATTTGGCCCCCAAAGCTGAATGTCCTCAAAAAAAAAGCCACTTTCATCTTCTCTTCAGGAGAAAAGAAAATAAACATCTGATTCTAGAAGAGACCAAGGGATCCATCTTGATGTTTGAAATCTGGCCACAGGCATGGAGGCTGTGCAGACTCAAAAGGGCGGGTTTGCAGTCTTCTGGCATTAATTTAGCTTATTTTTTAAATTTTCTTTATAACTTAAAAACCTCAACTTAAGGTAGGCTACAAAGTTCACTGAAAACTTCAAACACTCCTGTTAAGCCTACCAGACCCAGAATTTTCAGCTCCATTTGCATTGAACCCTCAAACATAACACACATAGATGTAGATTCTATGAGGTGATAGAACCTCCCCAGTGAGAATGCTCGAAGAGTTCAAAGGAAGCACATTTCTCCTTCAGACAGAGCAACAAAACAAATAATCAAGGATTAATTGCCTTAATTAAAATCAACTCTTGAATAGGCGCACAATTAGGAGATAAGAAACTCAAATGAATAACCAATTGTTAACATATTTGAAAACAAATATTCCTTACCAAAACAGAAATAATTCATTTTAGGAGGAAACAACATGTTACCAAAACATCCAGAGAGAAACAAAAAAGAAATACAATTGAAGAAGAAATGGAGAACACAGAAGAATTTAATATGATATCGCATAAGACAATACTTGGGAGTTTCTGTTAGAGAAGCCTTGGTGACAGAGATAAATTATGACTCTTTGGAAAGGAGGGGTTTTCTGTCTTTTTAAAAATGACCAATGGCATCTAGAAAGCCAGTCTTGGCACACAGCACACGCATGCATGCATGCACGCACAGGCGAGCGTGCGCGCGCGCGCGCACACACACACACACACACACACACACACACACACACACACACACACCATCTGTAAGAACCTACTTTTTCCGGAATACATTCATGGTTTGTCAGTGACTATTGCCTGGTACTGCTCTTACAGAAGAACCCCAATTGCTTCATGTAATATACATACTTTTAAGAGTCACTCTTTGGACTAGAAAGGTGGAGCAATGGTTAAGAGCACTTGCTGCTCTTCCAGAGAACTTGAGTTTGATTCCAAACACTCATGCTGGACAGCCCACAATGGCTCCAGGGAATCCAAGGCCCTCCTTCAGCCTCCACAGTTATGGACATTTACACACACAACTACATACACATGCACATAATCAAAAGTTAAAAAAGAGTAAAGATTCAATACTGTATCTAATTACTGGCATCACATTTTTCTCATGATAAAATACTTCTAGTGTACTTGAAGGATGAAAATTGTTGATCATAGTTTTAGACAGGTCCATGAGAAACTTAACTTAGAACACAAAACTACAATCAGGAATTGTAGGTCACAGCCTATTCCATGGGTTATAGATATGTTTGTATTAGCATAGGGAGTATGAATTAGCACATGAAACCCAACACATAAGAAGAAACACTGATGACAGCAACACCATCTGCTATACACTTGTACCTTTCTCAGATCCCCATAGATTTGACAGCACCCTAATTAAGTATATTTGGTATTGATCATCATGTTTTATAGGAAAGAAGAAAAATGAGAAGGAGTACAACCAGAGCCAGTGGCAATTGGCCCAGGGCTCACTGTATTTAGCACCACTCTGCTGTTAGTAAAACATGAATGCAAAGGAATTGTAGCAATTCCAGTAACCATAACAATCATGAGAGCAGCCATCACACGATGTGGACTGATTGCATGCTGTAGACTATGTACAATATGAACTCAGTTCATTATTTCAGAAGGGCATGCTATGTGGTTGTTGTATTAGTCTAAGACAGAGAAAAGGGTTATTTTTACCCATTGCTCTGTATGTTCTATGTCAAAATCTGTTGTTTCCTTTGTGTCAGGCCTTTGGCAAAGACAGTGTATCAGAGCAGGAGAGCATGGCAGACCCAACTGCACTCTGTACCTCGTGAGTTGGTATTGAGAAGAGGCTAGAGTCCTTCAGTCCTCTGAGGGCATATGGTCCAGTGATCCAAAGACCTCCTACTGGGTGCTACGTCTTAAAGAGTCCAGTAGCACCGCCCTAGGGCCCAAAGGTTTCCTGAATGGGCCTTTGCGGGACTCACTAAACCACAACAGATTATTTCATGTTACGGCTAAGGGATTAGGAGAAAGCAAGCTCTCCCTGGGTCCTACACTGCGGTGTGGTTGGGCCGCACATCGGCCTGATTGCTTGAGGGTGGTAAAGTTGTTCTACAGATGACTAAAAGCTTTTGGTTTTTAAAATCCTCATGTGTAGCCGGGCGGTGGTGGCTCACGCCTTTAATCCCAGCACTTGGGAGGCAGAGGCAGGTGGATTTCTGAGTTCGAGGCCAGCCTGGTCTACAAAGTGAGTTCCAGGACAGCAAGGGCTGTACGGAGAAACCTTGTCTCGAAAAACCAAAACCAACCAACCAAACAAATAAAATCCTCATGTGTTGACACAGAAGTCACCTTCCCAATGGGACCTGTCTTGAAAACTCCATTGAAAACTGCAGACCCCACCCAAACCTTGCCTATGCTGATCTCTCTCCTTGCTCTACTGTAGGATTGCAGAGGTTTGCTTGTATTAATGACTGCTAAACTCCTCAGGCCAATGACCATTTTAGGGTGAGTTTCTCCCCATCTCATGTATTGCTAATATTTACAACGAGCTGTCCAATAGAACTTACTGTGTTACCATATTTAGTAGCTACTGAAGAAAAGTACCTAGTGTGGTTAAAAGACTGAACATTCCATTTTGCTTAATTGTTATCATTTAAATGAATACACGTTATCCTCTATCATATTCTAGCACAGGCCTAGTACAATGCCCTGTATTACACACTCTAATTGGGTCTATGAGTGAATATATGAATGAGATATATTTACATGTATGTGTATATGTTCATGTATGCATGAGTAAATGCTTATATATCTTTGCACATGTACATTTGGAGGACAGAGGCTGAGTATCTTCAATTACAGATTCTCTCACTGAACCTGGAGTTCTCAGCAGTGGCTGGTCAGCAAGCCCCAGGAACCCTCCTACCTCTTCCTTTTCAATGCTGATATTACAGGCACTCAGTCTGCTATACCTGGCTTTGCTCCTCAAGTCCTTGTGCTTAAGTGACAAGGCACTTTACCAACTTAGCAATCACCACAGGCCTATGAGACCTTCTTCTTTTTTTTTTCTTTTTTTTCTTTTTTTGGTGAAACACAAACTTATTTTCACTAACAGCAATTTGAACACATTTTTCAATAGAATTAATGACTGTAATTGTGCTGGCTAGTTTTATGTCAGCTTGGTACAAGCTAGGGTCACTGAAGAGCAAAGTAATTCAATTGAGAAAATGCATCTATAAAATCCAGCTGCAGGCAACTCTATAGGGCATTTTCTGAATTGATTATCCATGTAAGAGGGCCCAGTCAACCGTTGATGGGGCCACCCCAGGCCAGTGGTCCTCAGAAAGCAGGCTGAGCAAGCTAGGAAGAGCAAGTACATAGTCTCCGCATCCTGCTGAGTTGCTGCTGCCCTGTTTGAGTTCTGGACTTCCTTCAGTGACAGGCAGCGATGAAGAAGCATCTACACAGTAAATACTTTCTTCCCCAAAGTCTTTGGTCAAGGTGTTTCATCACAACAATAGTAACCCTAACTAAGACAACAGTTCAGAACAACATTTACAAATTCAGAAGAGAAAGCAAAAGCAGTAAGCTCAGACTTCTTAAACAAACTGGATTCTTTTGCCATTCAAGACTTGGATCATTTTCTGGGGAGAGGGCACCAACAAGGAGAATGTGGTGGACTGCAACATGAATGTGATTACAATGATGACAGCACAGTACCTTTTTGACTTTGTTCTTCTTCTCATAGGCCTCTGACAGGGGTTTTTTCTTCTGTTGAGTTGTGTCCTTGGAGAATAAATATTCGAATTCACTGGTGTCCCTAATATGAGGTTCTTCTAAGGAGTCCCATAAAGTTGGTGTGGCGTCTTGGCTTGAAAAAGAAAGCATCAAGTTAACTGTAGGAACCAAAGTAGGATAGAGTATAATATGATGAAATCTTTCTCTAATTCACTTTTTTAAAGAACCCTGGTAAAGCTCATATAGAAGCTTTTCACTTTATGTATTTTGAAAGTCGAAAAACACTTTGGTCTTCCTTCTTCTTGAGTTTCATGTGGTTTGTGAATTGTAGCTTGGGTATTCCGATATTCACAAACCACATGAAACTCAAGAAGGAGGAAGACCAAAGTGTGGACACTTTGGTCCTTCTTAGAAGGGATAACAAAATACCCATGGAAAGAGTTACAAAGACAAAGTATGGAGCAGAGACTGAAGGAATGACAATCCAGAGACTGCCCCACCTGGGAATCCATCCCACATACAGCCACCAAACCCAGACACTATTGTGGATGCCAGCAAGTGCATGCTGACAGGAGCCTGTTATAGCTGTCTCTCAAAAGGCTCTACCAGTGCCTGACAAATACAGAGGTAGATGCTCACAGCCATCCATTGGACTGAGCACAGGGTCCCCAATGGAGGAGGTAGAGAAAGGATCCAAGGAGCAGAAGGGGTTTGCAGCCCCATAGGAGGAACAACAATACGAACTAACTAGTACCCCCAGAGCTCCCAAGGACTAAACCACCAACCAAAGAGTACACATGGTAGGACTCATGGCTCCAGCTGCTTTTGTAGCAGAGGATGGCCTAATTGGTCATCAATGGGAGGAGAAGCCCTTGGTCCTGTGAAGGGCCTATGCCCCAGTGTAGAGGAATGCCAGGGCCAGGAAGTGGGGAGTGGGTAGGTGGGTAAGCAGGGGGAGGGGGCAGGGGATAAGGGATTTTCTGAAGGAAAACTAGGAACGGGGTTAACATTTGAAATGTAAATAAAGAAAATATCTAATAAAAAAAATTTAAAAAGAAAGTAAAAAAACCAGGATATTTTAACCCACATCTTCACGTAAACATCCAAAAAATATGATGGTCATTGGTTCAGTACAAGAGCTCTGGAAAAGGCCCTTAAGACTAGAATTTTTAGAGGTGAGGTTTGGGGACATGTAAATAGCGTCTTCATCAGGCAGAAATGGCATTACAGAGAGGGAGATGGGATAAGCAATTCCATACATGGGCACGATCAATCCTTCTAAAACTGTATTATATTTTACTTATTCCTTAGCATGTATATATGCATGTGTATGTGAGGAAGGGATATGTGTGCCATGGCATGCATGTATAGGTCAGAGGACTGTGTCAGTTCTGTCCTTCCACCACCAGAACCCATGGAATCAAATTTAAGTCATGAGACTTGACTGCACATACATCCTACTATGTAATGCCATCTCACAGGTCCAAAGTAATTCTTCAAAAGGTTGAAAAAAAAAAGTAAAGATATGACTCCCTCTGAGGATTTTAAATGCAGTCTTCAGGATTAACTCAGGTTATCTCAGTCTAGGGGCTTCAACATGTGACTGGTCAGATGCTCATCTGATGTACCAATTGACAGCATTCCACAAGAGATGACACTACCACACAAAACCATACATTTTCACTGTGCATGAGCACCCCAGGATGATTCCAACTGAAGCATCTATGGAGAGTTTGTATTTTAGTCTCTTGAGAAAGTTCATTTTGTCATGAAGCAGAGAACAAGAAGATGCCAGAAATCAAGTATGTCAGAGCCACCTCTAAGAGTCCGGTGTTCAGGCTTCTCTATATATGCTCTCATTTGGAATGTGTTGTTTTCTTCAACTTGGCAGAATTGAGATGTTTTATCAAGTTACTATCAATGTCACATAAAAAAAAGAAAATTTCTTCCTATATTGATTTTTCAAATATACAAGCATGGCATGGTTGTAATACCCAAGAGCATGCACCTTTGCTTCACTATGTATTTTTGCTTCAATTAAAACTAAAAATAAAGCTGCCTTCATATAACATAAAGATATAGTCTACTTTACATATGATAAACATATCTGTCACACTATTATGAGCTATATTATGTCATGATCTGGTACCAAGTCATGATTTTCATACTCAAAGCAGTTGTTCTGGGAGGTATAAAAAATTTTTGAGGGACTATTGATGACAGAGCCTGAGTGTGCTATGCTGAGGTCTCAACACATCACAAAGGGCACAAGGCTGCCACATGCCCCAAGTCAGTCACTCCTCATGTCCGGTTCATTTACTTTTCATTTGCTTTGAAAGTGAAACTCTGGGTTTACGATGTTTGCAGACCTCGCTTAACCAGGGTCACTAACAAAAGCTTGAGCATTTGACTGGTTCCGTTTTAAAAAGTAGGAAATCACAGGAAGAAAGAAAAAAAAATGAGTGATTCCCCCAAATCTCATTCCTTGAAGAGTGGATGAAGGGCCTGTCCTCCCAGAGCTCAGTTTTTATGATGCTATGTCTATGGCGCTCAATGCCCATGAAGACTTTAGGGAATGGAGTGAGGCATGCAAGTGAGAAACAGGTGTGAGGCAGTCAGTCACGTGTGCTGCCAGGACACGCTAGCCTAGGGCTCACAGGTGGGATTCATCACTGCAGGGTGACTGAGCAATGGCTTGAGAGCACTCATAAAGAAACACGACTCAAATGTTCTGAGAAATCATCTCTTAGGAAATATCCCAATCTCAAATGAGAAATGGGATGCTAGCACTTCAGTGTTAAGTGTTGGGAACTATTTTAGGATCACCTCGTCTAAAAACAAAACAAAACAAAACAAAACAAAACCATCAAACATTCATTTGGGACATTATACAGCACTTTTATTAGCATTACATCAATATATCTAGAAATTTCCACATGTCAACTCTTGACCCTTAATTTTTGGCAAGAAAACTAGGGACAGTATGAAGTTCGGCAGCAGCTTGGTTCGTCGCATGCTTACTCTGGTGGTATTTCCCCTGCTCTTAGAGTGGTTTCCATGTTTTTATTTCCTTTTTTTTGTAATTGTGAATTATATGTTATTTTGTTATCTTCCCTTCTCTAAGAAAAATTTTACTTAAGCCTGAAAATCCTGAATTGGGGAATAACCTTAGAAATGTAGCTTTTAAATTATTGTTGTTATTATTATATATTTTTTGCAAACAAATAAATTTCAAAACTAGAATGTGGCCTAGAAATAAGTCAATATTTTTTTCATTGTCCTCTTGAGAGATTCAGAAATGAAGCAAGAAATCTAACTGTCACTTTCTTGTACAGAAGTTTTCAAGTCATCATGACTTTCTGCCTTACAGATCCAGCTTAATAACATAGGCAAATCAAGGTATTCTCCACGACGGTTGGCCACACTTGGGTATTTTCTCTGAAGGCCAATAAGGAATACAGATGTAAAAGAAATCTTATGAGCCGGAGTTCAAAAGTGGGGTGGGTATATTTTAAGACTCTCTCATGATCTAAACAATGAACAACTAAGCCAAGTCTCAGTATTTTCATGAGTCATGAAAAGCATACATAACTATTAAATATACAGATTCACCATGAAGCCTCTAAAAGATTAACGCAGCCATGCTTGGGGGGACTGCCCTGTCTCAATGGCTGTAAATGCTTG
>JADRCD010226525.1:13857-47692 GCA_019843815.1 Montemys delectorum
TCTATCTATCTATCTATCTATCTATCTATCTATCTATCTATCTATCTATCTATCTATCTATCCATCCACCTACCTACCTACCTCTATCTATCCTCTATCTCTCCCTCTCTCTGCTGCTTATGGGTAGAGATATTTGTCTCTCAGCTTGTCAAATCTCCCTTGCTGTGATGGGCTGTCTTCCCTCTGGAACTGCAAAGCTAAATAAGCTCTTCCATTGTTTGCTTTTGGTCACAGTGTTTTTATCACAACCACAAAATAACTGATGCACTGTTGTTTAGTTGTCCACACCTTTGTCGAATCAGCGCACCATCTGTGATTAAGTGCTAACAGGGGCAGAGCCGCCACTAAGAAGCAGAATAGTTTATTATGTAGCAAGAGATAATAGAAACACGGGCGTTTAAGGTTGATTTGTTGCAACAGGGCAAGAAAGAATTGCTCACAATGAAAACAGGGGGAAGCCCGTAGGGGTTGGGTGGCGGAGTGGAGGGGATGAACTCATCTAAGAGAGAACTGAGAAAAGTTCCAAGCCAGAGGGAGGGAAAGACAGAGGAAAGAAGAAGAGAAGGAAGAAAAATGGGTGGTAGAGAGGAGAAAGGAAGGAGAGCAAGAAGGGGGGGCGGGAGGAGGGGAGAAGGAGGAAGGAGGCATGAAAGCCAGGGTTGTCTTGGCAAGGAAGAAATTCTTCCTTGCAATAAAAGTAAGAGGCAGATAAAACATCCAGGGTCCAGGATAAGCAAGAAAGCCACTGGAATAATTATCTTCTCAACAAACAGGAGGCACGTGGGATTATCTACAGGGGCTGAAGGGCTTGGAGAAAGGACATTTGGTTTATAACCTGACAGTGTTTATTTCGTGCCAGGCCACATGTTAAGAACTTTCAATAACTGGTCTCATTTAACTGTTCTATCAGTCTTTTGAGACAATTGCCATAATTCTATTATTTATTTACTTAGAGAGACAGGGTCTCACTATACAGTTCTGGAGGACCTGAAACTGGCTATGTTGACCAGGCTAAACTTGATCTCACAGAGATTCTCCTGCCTCTGCCTCCTGAGTTTTGGGATTAAACTCTAAGCTTCTCTGAATTTCATGGATGAAGAAGCAGACACTACTGTGATTTAAGGAGGTAATTGGATTCTGTCAGGTACCACAGGGCAATCCCAGGCACTCGCCATGGCCTACAGGGTTTTTCCAGAGCGAGTGCTCTAAGGAATTTAAAGAGTGAGTCAACCCTGAAATGAGTCAAATGGAATAGGGAAATATAGGACACAGGGCCTTCACAACCCCTAAACAGATGCAAAGATAGACTGCCTTTGCTGTTTACGTTGTTCTTTTAATAAACACTAGCCAGAAATATCAAAGAACACTCAGAGGGAAGACAGCACTTTGCATAGCAAAATACAGTGAGACTTTGGACAACACAAACACATTGCGCTCAGCTCAGTTTCTTTTCTGGGATGCAGTTTCTTTTCTGTCATGCAGGCAGCTTGTGGGCAGTGTGAAGGCTCTGCTTTTGTTATCATCCAAAGCTTGCATTAAAGTACTGAGGGGGAGGAGGGCTGCAGAGAGGTGAGGGCTCAGCGGTTTAGCACATGCGCTGCTCTCTTGCAGAGAACCTGAGTCCGTTCCCAGCACCCATGTCAGGCTGCTCACAATTACCTGCAAGTCCAGCTTCAGGGCACCCAACACCTCCGGACACCCTAGGCGCCTGCGCTTATGTGTGACCACTCTCCCCCTGCCCAGACATGTGATTAAAAAGAAAAAAAATCTTAAAGCAGCAGAGATGCTGCATCCTGACTTTTGGGTTGGAAAGGGGATTCCTACTCGGGGATCAAAATAGTTAAAAGTAATGCTGGGAAAGCTTATTTCTAGGGCTTGGGTCACTGATGGCTGAAACCTGGTGATACAAAGCTGTAGGGGGTGGGGGGACGTTGGCCTCAGTGCTCCAGTCGGGGGGAATAGTTTATCTTTAAGGAAATATTATAATAAAGAAACAAATAAAGCAATTTAAACTCAGAAATGAAAGGAAACATAAACAATCATGAAAAAAGAAATGAGAAGGTTAGAGAGATGGCTTAGTGGTTAAGAGCACTGACTGCTCTTGCAGAGGATCGGGGTTCAATTCCCAGCAACCACGTAGTGGCTGACAATTGTCTATAACTCCAGTTCCAAGAGATCCAATGCCGTCTTCTGACCTTCGAGGGCACCAGGTGAGAACATGGTGTACACATGCATGCAGGCAAATACATACATAAAATAAATATTAAAACAAAAAAGAAAATTGCTCGTAGAGGAGGTAAGAGCAAGATACTCTGGCTATGGGCGTGGCCTGGCTCAGCTCTCTAGAAAGCATTTCCCCATTGGATTTCCACACATTATACATTGATGTTAATCTCAAAGAGATGACTGATTTTGAGTCAAAAATTCTATTCAATCAATAACTATGTGAGCCATCAATCCCCGTAAACCGAACCACACCAAAAATTTTATGCTTGTGTGACCCGTACTCCTGAAAATCCACAGAGACAATCAGAAAATCTTGAAAAAGATTGCGCATAAAACTGAAGGAAGGCCTGAACATTCCCTCCAGCTCTGTTTGCTGTGAGCTGCTTAGCGTCACAGACTTCACAGGTCTTGCAGCTAAGCATACACCCCAGGAGCTTTGCTGTACGTAGCTGACACCTCTGCTATGCGTGATGATGGCAATGGCTGCCTAAGGAGTCATTCAGAGGAGACAGCACAGAGGCCTTCCCTCAGACCCACAAAAGTGTCTGTTAGGAGATCCCCCTTTGTAGCCGTCTCTGAAGAGTCTAGAAGGTTGATGAGCTGTGCAGATCACTGACTGTTCCCCCTCATTACTCCCGAGCATACCCTGCTTCTGCTTCTTCTTCTTTTTTGGGGGGTGGGGGGTGTTTCAAGACAGGGTTTCTCTGCATAGCCCTGGCTGTCCTGGAACTCTGTAAACCAGGCTGGCCTCGAACTCAGAAATCTGCCTGCCTCTGCATCCCAAGTGCTGGGACTAAAGGCGTGCACCACCACTCTGCTTACCTTCTTTAGATAGATAGCCCTAAGCCATCCGTGGGGATGCTGGTTAGAGACAGACTGGTAATCATACTTGGCTGCTTTGCAAGAAAGCTGTTGCAAAACTCAGTATCTCTGTTAGTTGGGTGTTTTTTTGTGTTGGGCAAAGTGGGCCTAGTGTGTTGACTTATGCAAGGGTGTTAATTATGTTTTTTATAAGGGTTTAAAAGAGATTGGCCAAATGTGGTATTTCAGGCTTGCAACCCCACAGAAGGGAGGCTGAGACAAGAAAATGAGAACACTTCAGGAAGACGTGGTTTTGCTGCCCAAGAAAATAAGGCCATTGCAATTGTATTGGATAGTATGGTGTGTATGCACCTGTAATCCCAGCACTTGGGAGGTAAAGGTGGGACCCAGGGTTCAAGGCTAGCCTGGGTACATGAGACCCAGATTCAAACAACAATGAAAATGAAGTAAAAACCAAAACCATATTGAAAAATTTTAGGGTCCTGAAAATAATAAATGAAAAAAAAAGCCACAGATTGTCTCCATTTTATGCCTCGGTTTTATAAAAATCCTTATTATAATTGGTAGTGGCACTCAGTATGTGCATACATAAAAAGTGTAGCAAGGTACTAAGTGTTGGATACTCAGCAGAAATTCTAGCGATTTTAATTTCTCCCCGGTACTTCTTCTGGTTTCCTGTGGTGATTACGAACTGCCTTTACGAGGGAAAGCCATGATTGGAAGTAAAACGTTCCATGACGGACATTCACTTTTCTGCCGTTGGTAGGATTCCATCCTGGTCAGGGCACGAGCCTCTTCCGATGTCTCCAAAATTGCACAAAATGAGATGGAGTTGGGGGCAGAATGGCATAGTCAGTAACGCACTTGCTTGAGCATGAGGGCTTGAGTTTGGCCTCTGGAACCTGTGTGCAAGCTGGGCCAGGCAATCCCAGCATTAAAGAGGATGCCAGCTAGCTTAGCTGCCATCAGTGAGCTCCTGATGCAGGTATGGGCCCTGCAGCAAACAACAAGGTGCAGGGAGATTAAAGAAGAGACCTGACATTGACTATTGGTCCACATGCATGTGCACACACATGTGCACACACAAATACACTTAGGGACATGCATCTGTACACACACACAAAAATTAGAATAATATTTAGATCCCCAAATATTTGCACTCCAGTTGGGATTGTTTGAATGATTGCCAAGACTAGACAGTAAGAATGGAGTTTAGTTAACAGGTTCCCCAGAAGTTTAGAATCAACTCAACCTTCTGGTAAAACACAGATGGGATTCTGTAGGTGTGATGGGGGGCTCAGGTTCTGAGGTTCTGATGAGTTTTCTTGGACTGCAGGTGCTGTTGGCCCATGGACCATACTCAGGGTGTGTCTTAGTCAGGGTTTCTATTCCTGCACAAACATGACCAAGAAGCAAGTTGGGGAGGAAAGGGTTTATTCAGCTTACTTCCACATTGCTGTTGATCACCAAAGGAAATCAGGACTGGAACTCAAGCAGGTCAGGAACCAGAAGCTAATGCAGAGGCCATGGAGAGATGTTTCTTATTGACTTGCTTCTCCTGGCTTGCTCAGCCTGCTCTCTTATAGAACCCAAGACTTCCAGCCCAGGGATGGCACCACCCACAAGGGGCCCTACCCCCTTGATCACTAATTGAGAAAATGCCCCACAGCTGGATCTCATGGAGGCACTTCCCCAACTGAATGTCCTTCCTCTGTGATAACTCCAGTTTGTGTCAAGTTGACACACAAAACCAGCCAGTACAATTGACCCCTTGTCAACTTGACACACAAACACTATTAAGCCTCAACTCTTACTTCTTATTCATCCCCAAGATCTAAAGTCCCACAGTCTTTACATATTAAAAGTTCAATCAATTTAAAATTCAAGGTCTCTTAACTGTGGGCTCCACTAAAATACTTTCTTCCTTCAAGAGGGAAAAATATCAGGGGACAGATACAATCAAAAGCAAAAATCAAACTCCAACTGTCCAATGTCTGGGATCCACTCACGATCTTCTGGATTCCTCCAAGGGCTTGGGTCACTTCTCCACCTCTGCCCTCTGTAGCACACACCTTGTCTTCTAGGCTCCAGATGCCTGTACTTCACTGCTGCTGCTGTTCTTGGTGGTCATTCATGGTACTGGCATCTCTAAAACACTGTCTTTCACTGTAACTAGGCTTCACCAATAGCCTCTCATAGGCTCTCTTTATGGTGCCAAGCCTCAACTCCTTTGCATGACCCCTTCAGTCCTGGGCGATGAATTGCAAAGTGAGGCTGCCACTTCACCAATGGCCTTCCATGGCCTCTCACTGTGCCGAGCCTCAGCTGCTCTTCATGACACCTTCATGCCTTCAAAACCAGTACCGCCTGGGTGACTCTTACACATTACCAAGTCCTGCTGCAGCACAAGGTACAACCTTGGCTATCTCTGGAACACAACCTCTTTGTGCTCTCAGAAAACGCTTCCCAGAAGGTGTTACCTCAATGATGCTGGTCTCTTCTTAATCACCGCCAATTTCTTAGCTCCAGCTAACCAGCATCAATAGTCCCAGTAATGCAGTTTTCTCTTTAGTAGTTCTGGTATCTTGTTAATCACAGATGATACTTCAGCCTCAGCTAACCAGAACCACAGAATCTTCACAATCAAAATAGCAACAGCCCTGATAAGAGTCTTTAATCTTCCCTCTGAAATTTCACAAGCCAGGACTCCATCCTCTGCACTGTTCTCAACATTATCTTCCAAGCTCCTACACAACATTCCATAGAGCTCTTAACAATCAATGGCTCTTCTAGCTCAAAGTTCCAAAGTCCTTCCACAGTCCTCCCCAAAACATGGTCAGGTTGTCACAGGAATACCCCACTATGCTGGTACCAATTTGTCTTAGTCAGAGTTCTCTAGAGTCACAGAACTTATGGTAGTCTCTATGTAGTAAAGGAATTTATTGATGACTTACACTCTGTAGTCCAACTCCCAACAATGGTCGGCAGCAGCTGTGAATGAAGTCCAAGGATCCAGCAGTTGCTCAGTCAGTCCCACAAGGCAAGCAGACGAAGCAGAGCAGAGCAAACCTTCCTTCCTCCAATGTCTTTATGTAGGTCTCCAGCAAAAGGAGTGGCCCAGATTAAAGGTGTGTGCCACACCTTTAATCCCAGGTGATCTTGCTTAAACTAAATTTGTATCTCTCAGCCTCCAGATTAGGGCCACAGGTGAGCCTTCTAATTCTGGATTGTAGTTCATTTCAGTATAGTCAAGTTGACAACCAGGAATAGCCAACCAGGGTAACAATAAAGAATCTCTTTGAGGTACAGTTGACAACTTCCTTTATAGTATGAGGGACTGAAAGCAAGTGAGCTACCCAGACCAGAATGGGTGTGTGGAAGTCCCTAAATGGCCGAATATGCTGGGGTTACGAAGTCACTAGGAGGTTAACAAATGACCTCATGGAGTACAGTATGAGTATAAAATATAAAATATATATGCTTTTTAAAAGTGTGTATGAACTTTGTCTTTTTAAAGAGTTACATACAGGTTTCCAAGGTTAGCCTTGAACTCATGACATAGCTGAGGATATCCTTGAACTCCTGGTTCTCCTGGCTCTATTTCCTTAGTGCTGTGACTGCTGGCACACTCGCATCAACACATCTAGTTTATGTGGTACCAGGCAGGTACTCTTACAACCAAGCTGTCTCCCAGCTCAACTGGTGAGCATTGTTCAGGAAGCTCTCGGGCATTGTGTGGCGTTTTTCTTGACGGAGTTGTAACAGTAATCAAAAGCACAAGCCACCAATTCCTTCTCTTCTTTTTTCTTCTCCCTTTTCAGAAAATCTCCAGTCTCTGTTCGTATGCTCAGTAGTAAGAGAAGGGGGGGGGTGCTTTATCGAATCTAAAATTAGACAAGAGCCCATTGTATCATGCAAAAAGCAAATCCCACACACTACTCCAGTAGAAAGCCATGTCATCTAGCTTTTAACAAGATTCCTTAGTTTTCTACCCTAGTACTTCATGGTATTTTCCACCTCATCTCATGGCAGATAAACTGAATTAAGCAAGAACCAAAAGAGCTGGGGTTTTTTGTAAGCAAACATATATCTTGTGATGCAAACTCACGGATTTTAGGCAACCTCAAAGACTTTGAAGAATAAAAATATTTAGGGAGGAGAATGAGATAAATAATTTGTTATGGAAACAGCTGTGCCTCTCCCAGTAGTGGTTGCTCTACGTTGCTTGACATCCCACTCTCAGGACCCAGGAAGTGTGTCTGTAAGATGGCTCAGCCGATGGAGACACCTTGCAGGCCGAGGGGCCTAGGCTGCATGGATTCCTGTGACCCATGTAAGCGTGAAGGGGAAGAGGGACTTTGCAGAGTCGTGCTCTGACTGTGTGCATGCCATGTCACTTGCGCCTGCCCCTATATCATGCATGTTGACACACACCATAATAAATAATATTAAAACCGAACAGATAAAAGACAAGAACCATTGCCAGAGGCTGGGGTGGGGGTTGGGAGGGGGGAAAGACCACTGAGACCTCAGGTTTCCAGAGCGAGGAGATGTTCTAAGGTTTGACGATGACCATAACTGCGTAGCGAAGTAATATACTAAAGGCACTAATCTGTACATTTTGAAATGGAGCAACAGCAACATCCCCACCCCCCACCAGAGGAATCTGCAGTGTTAGCCAGTTCCACGGTGCGGGTGCGCACGCTATCAGAGTGGCTGCCTGCCATGACAATAAAAGGAAAATCACAGCGAAAGCAAAACTGCAAGACCCTTTAAAACCGAAGCTCGGAGACTTTTAGGGAACTGGCCTTACGTACCATGCTGGCTGCTCCTGTTCCCTGGAATGGGAATTCTGGTCAACTCTAACCCTTGACTTCATACTGATGCCCACTTTCGCCTTTCATGGAATACAGAGCCACTAGAACCCATTTCCCAAGTTGCAGCTCCTGCGATTTTAGAGTTTGGATTGGTTGGCATCCCTACCTTCTGGTTCTGGTTGTTGGACCAGGAAATTTAGAAAGGTCCACAGCATTTGCTGTATGTTAGCTTCTGGGATATGCCATTGGGTTTTTTGTTTGTTTGTTTGTTTGTTTCATGGAGTGGTTACAATCAGCAAAAACAGCCAGGAGCTCAGCACTGACCATTTACGAATCCAGACATTGGGCGATGTGTTTTGGCCCCTTTAAGAAGGATTTATTTTTATCTGCGTGTATGTATGTGTGTATCTACGTGTATGTGTGTATACATGCTTCAGTGGGTGATGTTCTTGCTAGCCAAGGGGGAGGACCTGAGTCTAGATCTTTAGAACCCTTATAGAAGCTGAGAGTAAGCAATCCCTGTGTACCATGTTGGCACTTGGAATGTAAGCTTAGAAACCTTGACTCTTAGGGACTTTGTGATGGTTTGTATACGCTCAGCCCAGGTGGCGCTGTTAGAAGGTGTGACCTTGTTGGAGTGGGTGTGTCACTGTGGGCATGGGCTTTAAGACCCTCATCCTAGCTGCCTGGAAGCCAGTCTTCTACTAGCAAGCAGCCTTCAGATGAAGATGTAGAACTCTCAACTCTGCCTGCACCATGCCTGCCTGGATGCTGCCATGCTCCTGCCTTGATGAGAATAGACTGAACCTCTGACCCTGTAAGCCAGCCCCAATTAAATGTTGTCCTTGTAAGAGTTACCTTGGCCATGGTGTCTGTCTACAGCAGTAAAACCCTAACTAAGACTGACTTCAATAAAACTCCTGAGTGAAGTTCCTTTTTCCTCATGTCCCTTGAATTGTGCTGTCTATCCTGCCTCAGTGCTATATGACCATCTGAGCACTGGGTGCTGCAAATACTATCTCGATTCATTTCCCTGCCTTGCTCTGACCATGCTTGACTTAGTTATTTCACACACTGGTATTTCCCATCAACCTTCGCTCTAGCTCTTCTCTCTCAAGAGATGCCGTTATCCAAGAGGGTTATGACGGGCACATTCCTCTCCCGCATGTATCCAATGTCAGTGGCTTCCTATTTCCTATAAGGCAATGGTCCAACCCCTTGTTAGCATGGTCTGTAGAGACTCTGAAGCAAGGACTGGAGAAATGGCTCAATGGTTAAGAGTGGGCACTGCTCTTATAGGTGACTGGAGTTTGGTTCCTAGTTCCCGTTGGGCACCTCATAACCACCTAGAACTCTAGCTACAGGGAGTCTGACACCTTCTGCTGGCCTGTACAGGCACCCACACACACATGGTATACACACAGACACAGGCATGTACACATACATATATGTGAGTAAAAAATAAATATCTTTTTTAAAGACCCTGAAAACAGACCAGCTCATAGCCCCGGCCTCTTACCGTTATTTCCGTAGCATCTCTCCCACCTCTGTGCCTTTGCCTGGGTTGCTATTTTGAGTCACCATGCCTTTCTTGCTGTGAAGATTGCCTGTATAGAAACAGTGTGCCTTTCATGTGGGGATCATTCACACAAGAATGTGAAAGTAGCCATGAACTGTACTTGTCCTAAGTGTGACCTTCAAGGAAGGCCTCAGTCCAGTCTCAGCTGAAACCCTGCGATTTTTCTGGGGAATCTCACAAACAAAGCTAAATTATTTGATTACAGTAAAAGCATGTCTTAACTCTCTTGTGATCTATGGGTATGCCCTGTGATCTCATTTGCCACCCCACCCCACCCCACACCCTTAGATCTAACTTCAGAAGCTGCCACAAATCATGTACAGAGCTATTGTAAAGACAAACGTGGCTTTCACTTGAGAAGTAAGTGTACACACATACTCTTCTTCTCTAAAAACATGTTTAAACTTATTGCAAGTGTGCACGCGGTGTATGTATGTTCATGTATGATGTCTATGAGTTCAGGTGTGTGCATGCCAGGACAAGCATGTGGCAATCAGAGGACAAGTAGAGACAGCTTTCTTCCTCCACCCTGTGTGGTCTGGAATTGAACTCAAGTGATTTGCCTTGGCAGCAAGTGCCTTTACTGGCTAGGCCATATTACTTCTCTCCTCCCTTTTCCTCTCCTTTCCTCTCCTCTCTCCTCTCCTCTCCCCTCCTCTCCCTTCCTCTTCCTCTTTTTCCTCCTCCTCTTCTTCTTCCTCCTCCTCTTTCTCTCCTTTTTTGAGATGTGGTCTCATGTAGCCCAGGCTAACCTTAGACTTGCTATGTAACTAAGGATGACCTTGAATGTCTATTCCTCTTACCTCTTTCTCTCTAGTCCTGGGATTTGAGACAGGTTTCACTACACCCACAACATCTTTCTTAGTATCAATGCCTATGTTTAAATCTACAGTAAAATTATGTGTGTTTATGGCCGCATGTGTGTATGTCCATGCATGCATATGTGTATTTGTGTGTGTGTGTGTGTGTGTGTGTGTGTGTGTGTGTGTGTGTGGTCTACGTGGGTGCAAGTGTGCTCTCCCACACACAGGTTGACATCAAGATGTAGTTCTCAGTTGCTCACAGCTTTATCTTTGAGACAGGGTCTCTTGCTAAACTCAGAGATGGCATTTTGGCTACACTGGTGGCCAGTGAGTCCCCACGGATCCTCCTGTCTCTACTTCCTCAGTGTTGGCATTACAAGTATATGTATGCTAGGCCCAGCTTTTATGTGGGTGCTAGATCCAAACTCAAGTTCTCATGTTTTTATAGCAAATCCTTCACCAACTGAACCATCTCCCCAGCCCATCAACTCTTATTTTTAAGATCTAACTCTGCTCGTACTGATTTGTTATGAGCTTCCTCTCTGTGGTGAATGCCTGTTTGTGGGGCTCCTAGTAGCCGTCCTAACCTCTGTAGACCAGCTCAGATTAAATTGTGGTAATCAGAGCACAACTTGCCAATCCTGAGAAAAATTGGTCACCACAAGCTAGTTCTTTAGACCGGGGAATTCTGCACGTAAGAGTCTATCTAAAGAAATATTTGTGAGCCATGCGAATGCTCAGGCTATAGAAGAGGCTTGCCTCTAGTGTCCTCTGCTGTGGGAAAAAGGAGCTCTGGTTGGACCCTAATGAGACCAATGAAATCGCCAATGCCAACTCCCGTCAGCAGATCAGGAAGCTGATCAAAGACGGCCTGATCATCCAGAAGCCTGTGACTGTCCATTCCTGGGCTCGCTGCCGGGAAAACACCTTGGCCTGATGGAAGGGCAGGTATATGGGCGTAGGGAAGAGGAAGGGTACCGTCAATGCTCGGATGCCCAAGAAGGTGACTTGGATGAGAAGGATGAGGATCCTGCACCGATTTCTCAGGAGATACCAGGAATCTAAGAAGATTGACTGCCATATGGATCACAGCCTGTACCTGAAGGTCAAAGGGAATGTATTCAAAAACAAGTGGATTCTCATGGAACACATCCACAAGCTGAAGGCTGACAAGGCCCGAAAGAAGCCACTGGCTGACCAGGCTGAGGCTCGAAGGTTTAAGATCAAGGAAGCACGAAAGCGCCGGGAGGAGCGCCTCCAAGCCAAGAAGGAAGAGATAGATCATCAAGACTCTGTCCAAGGAGGAAGAGACCAAGAAATAAAGCTTCCCTTGTGTCTGTACATAGTGGCCTGGCTGAGGCCTCACATAGTTCAGTCATTAACATAAAACAAGCCCTTGGAAAAAAAAAGAAAGAAAAATATTTGCAGGGGTGGGAGAAATGGCTCAATGGTTGAGAGCACTGACTGTTCTTCCATAGTCTAGTTCCTATCACCTACGTGGTGGCCCACCGCTATCTGTAACTCCAGTTCCATGGGATGTGATGCCTTCTTCTTGCCTCTCTGCAAGCACAAGGCCATGTTGTTCATACACGCATGCATGTAACGCACTCCTAAAAAAGAAATCATTTAAAACAATGTTGGCTCCAACAAAACACCATGATCAAAGCAGCTTGTGGGGGAGAAGATTTATTTGGCTCACACTTCCAGATCATAGTCCATCACTGGAGGAAGTCAGGACAGGAACTCAAGCAGGGCAGGAACCTAGAGGCAGGAGCTGATGCAGAGGCCATGGAGGGATGCTGCTCACTGGCTTGCTCAACACGCTTTCTTATAGAGCCCATGCTTTCTTATTGGCCCAGGGATGGCACCACCCACATAGGCGGGACCTTCCCCCTTCAATCACTAAGAAAATGCCCTACAGGTTTGCCTATAGCCCAATCTTATGGCAGCTTTTTCTTAATAGAAGACTCTCAGAAGACTTTAGCCTGTGTTAAGTTGGCACAAAACCCTCCAGGACAATTTGCACATAGGACTGGGTGTATGCAGTGGGAGAGAACTTGTATGGAATCTCTATCCCCAGGAAGGCCAAAGAAAAATAGAAAGAAAAACTTGTCTATCTACAGTATAAATGCAACGGTTTGTTGTTACTGCGCAAGTTCTATGCACTGAGCTACATAGCAGTCCTTATTTTATCTTAAGGCCAAATCTCCCTAACTTGGCTTTGAACCTGTGAGGCCTCTGCTCAGTTCCCAGAGTGTCTGGGATTCCAGTTATGCTCCATCTCATCCAGGTAGCATTAAATGGATTTTCAAAAGGACTAGACTAATTGCTCACTGGGATTGCAGCCGTGCACCGCTGTACCACCAGGTGGGTTTCTGTGATGCTGGGGATGAAAACAGAGCACACTGGAAGAGGGTCAGGACTTGCAGGCCACGAGTTTGTAATTAGTGGACTACAAGAGACCCTGACTATGGGGTGTGGGGAGGAAACTCCCACGGGATTCTGAGTTTGTGTCCATATGGACACACCGTAAAATAAAACTATAATAATTATTCTACATATTTCCAGAATCATATACTTAATGCTTGTCCCAAAGAGATCAGCAACCATGCAAGGTAGTCCTCTCTCAGTGTGTGCTTGCTTCCTCTATCCTAAGGGAAGAATATTTTACAACCCTGGATCAGGCACATGCTTTTGAGTGTTACTCTGACCTTCCACTTTGGAGGGGAAAGTGCCCTTTAAGCCACCATCTCTGGGCTTACCAGTTCATTAATTTTAGGGTTGCAAGGTCACTGGAAAGAAATGCATGGTGAATTGCATTTCAATTTGAGCAAATTAGCATGCTTCAAGGCTAGTTTGAAGTCTCTCTGTGTGTATGTGTGTGTGTGTGTTTAAGAGTTAATGAAAAGAAATTCTGATCTTTGTTTCTAATTAATTTTCCCGATTCTAATTTGCATTTTATTTGTTGAAGTCCTGGCTAGGCTTTGTCTGGTGAAACAAGAACTCCCCAGGGAATGGGGGCCGTTCTGGGATTTGAAAATACACTTGTGATACAAAGCTGCTTGGAAGCGGGGCTTAAGGTTGATGTGCTGTGCGTCTGCATTCTGTGTCTCAATCAGCCCTTCCAATTAAGATCTACTTTGAATCCTTCTGGTGGCTGAGGACCAGCTGAGCAACATGGAATCAATAAATCTGCCACATTTTCAAAGCTGGGGTGCCATCAGCCTTTAAGGTCTATAGCCCCAACCCAGGTGATTCCTATCCTTGAGGGGAAGGGTGTGATTCCCTACCAGTCCCCGAGACTCTGGCAACAAGAAGGCTGGGCTGTTAACGTCCTTGGTGTTGCTGGGGCTGCCGTTAGGTTTTTCCAGTCACTGTTGCCCATATTTGTAGATGATCTCTGTTCTAGAAGTTAACCATTTATGGCCAATTTGCTTGGCTGTTGCCTGTGCTTTGAGTTCGAAACTGGCTTCAAGAGCTATGAGGACACTCTGGTCTAATCCACGACCCCCACCCCATCCCCAGTCCTTAGTGTTTTCTCTACAGCACATTTCTGTCACCTTTTGTCACCCACTGACCTCCCCGGTTACCTAAGCACGTACGTAGATCTTCACCTGCCAGCAATCACAGTGGTGCCAAGCAAGGTGGTTGTCAACCTATGTCTGAACTAGGTAGCTGCAGGGCTGCTGCGAGATCAGGCCCTGCTGGCTGCTCTTTAGTCACTCACTGAGAAACTCAGGTGTGCCAAGTATGCAGCCTCTCTCTACTACATCTCTACTACATCTCCTGCCAAAAATCTGTCTCCTCTCACATTTGGTATCAGGAGCTCTGGACCTCTGAAAGGACCACAGGGATCCAACTGGGTTCACACTCCTCAGTGTGTTCAGTCCTGCTAACTAGCCTCATGGACAAAGGGTACTAGAATCTCCTCCCCATTTCCACCCTCCCCCAGAAATGCTTCCTGGGTCTATAGACATGAAGGGACCACCAGGGAATCACTATGAAGTGAGTGGGTCTCTGGTAGCTGGTACCCTAACTCCGAGGAGAAGTACCATCTCTCCCCTTCTTTTACTAAATATATATGTGTATATGTATGTGTGTGTGTGTGTGTGTGTGTGTGTGTGCTTTCTTACACAATATATCCTGATTATGGTTTCCCCTTCCTCTAATCCTCCCAGCTCTTCTCTTCTTTCCCTCCCATTTGGATCCATCCCCTTCTGTCACTCATTAGAAAACAAACAAGCATCTAAGGGATAATGATAAAATATAATAGTATAATATAATTAGATTAAAAAGTCCAACACATTGGAATTGGACAAAGACAAAACAAAACAAAACAAAACAAAAAACAGGAAAAGATCCCAGGAACAGGCACAAGGAACAGAGACTCACTCATTACATACTCAGAAATCCTGTAAAAACCAAACAAAACAAAAACAAAACAAAGTAAACTTGAAGCCATAATGTATATGCAGAGTATACCGTTCTGTGGCTTTCCCTGAGCCTTGAGGGGAGGGATTTGATAGAGACATCTGGTTTAGGGCTGAGTGTTTCAAGGTCTCTCATTCTCAGCATAAGGTCTGGCTGTGGGTCTTTGTTTCCATCTGTGGAAGGAGGAAATGTCTCTGATGATGGCTGAGCAAGGTGCTAATCTATGAGTATGGCAGAATGCCGTGGAGTCATTTTATTGCTTTTGTTTGTTTGTTTTTGTTTTGTTTTGTTTTTGTTCTTTTTGTTTTTGTTTTTTGTTTGTTTTACAACAGTAGTATTTGGTTTTTACCCTACATTCTTGGGCTCTTTAGTCTCCGGTTCTTGGTCACCTAAGCTGTGTCAGGCCTGGGTTCCACCTTGTAGAGCAGGCCTTCAGTGGAACTGTACATACACTGGTTGTTCACTCCCACAGACTTTGTGTTATCATTGCAGTAGCGTATCTTGCGGGTGGAACATCACTGTAGACCAAAGATTCTGTGGCTGGGTAGTGTTTATGTTTCTCCTTTGGTAGCTCATATCGGAAGGAAGGAAGGAAGGAAGGAAGGAAGGAAGGAAGGAAGGAAGGAAGGAAGGAAAGAAGGAAGGACACCTCCCTGTACCCCGAAGACACTAACATGTAGAGGTGAAGGTTCTCTGTAGGCACCAGCTTGATGTCTCTATGCTCAGTGAGTTGCATGGGTTATCTTCATCGATGGAGTTCTTTCAGTCAGTTGGGGGAAAGCAACCTATAGTCTTGGCAACAGTCTGGGTTGTTTGGGAGTTTCCATAGGACCCCTGAGCCAGCCACTAAGATGTAGTTCAATCTTGGTCCTAGAAGCTTCATTCGGTGACAAGAGATGGCCAGTTGGGGGCTGACTCCCATTATTTCGAGATTTCAGTTAGATAGCTTTCATTTTATGTATACGTTTCAAGAAGCTACTGTGTCGTTAGGTTTCTCTACCTCCCCTGTGCCATTCCCAATACTTTCCTGCTCCCTTAATGGCATGATCATCACTGTAGATCAGACTGGTGTCTGAGGGGAGGGAAGGTGGGAACAGCTGGGTGATGGAGACGTCAGCTCTATGTGAGTGAGACAAGAACAGATTCTCCTGAGGTGGCAGCTTTACTGAGCAGCTCCTTTAACAGGGAGGGGGATGAGGGGAACAAAGGCTGTTTAAACCTTTGAGGGGGTGAGTGGGGCCTATGGGGTGAGTGTACATCATTGGCCAGGGCCTGAGTGTACACCATTGGCCAGGGCCAGGGTTCTAAGGATGCCTCATTTGCATAAGAAGGAACGGCAGATGGGAAGTTTAACCTGGCTACCAGACTACATCCTGACCTCCTCTGGTGTGGCTCCGGTAGGGGCATAGGTCTATGTGCACCAGGACACGAAGGCCCAGGGCAGGGAGGGAGGACTCTTACTCCCGCTGTCTCAGGATGAGTTTGGACATGGCTTTACCTCACTCTTGCTCCAGGCCAGCCCCCTGTTGCTAGCTCCTGTGATCCCGCATCCCTGAAATGGTTCTTAATTTTAGCTGTCTCTCCCTGTTTTTCCTGCTTGGTCCCCCCTCTTCTTTTCCTCTCTCCATTTACTCTTCTCATTCCAGGTCCCACCCCATCCTCTATAACTATTCGTTCTATGTCCTGTTCATAAGATCCATCTGCTTCGGACCCCCAACAACTCTCTTAATCTATACCTAACCTCTGTGATTCTATGAATTGTACCTTGGTTACCATTGATTTAACAGCTAATATACACCTATAAACTAATACAGGCCATATCTGTCTCTCTTTGTCTGGATGATTTTTTTTTTCTAGTTCCATTTATCCATCTGCAAATTTCATAATTTATTTGAATGAATAACACTCCATTGTGTAAGTGTACCACATTTTCTCTATCCATTATTGGTTGAGGGATATCTAAGTTGTTTCCAACTTCTGGGTATTATGAACAAAGCAACAATGAGCATAGCCGAGCAAGTGTCTTTATGGTAGGATGAAGTGGTCTTTGGATATATGTCCAAAAAGAATGTAGTTGGATCTTGAGGTAAGTCTATTCCCATCTTTCTGAGGAAGCACTATACTGACTTCCATAGTGGCTGCATAAGTTTGTACACCCACCAGCAAAGGAGCAGCAATCCCCTTGCTCCACATCCTCACTGTCTTAGTTAGGGTTTTACTACTGTGAACAGACACCATGACCAAGGCAATTTTTATAAGGACAACATTTAATTGGAGCTGACTTACAGGTTCAGAGGTTCAGTCCATTATCATCATGATGGGAACATGGCAGCATCCAGGCAGGCATAGTACAGGAGGAGCTGAGAGTTCTACATCTTCATCTGAAGGCTGCTAGAAGACTGACTTCCAGCAGCTAGGAGGAGGGTCTCAGAGCTCAGGTCCACAGTGGCACACCTACTCCCACAGGGCCACACCTTCTAATAGTGCTACTCCCTAGGCCAAGAATAGACAAACCATCAAACTCACCAGCGAGAGCTGTCAGTTGTTTTATGGATCTTCACTATTCTGACAGATGGAAGATGACATCTCAAAGTATTTTGATTTGTATTTCCCTGGTGACTAAGGATGCTGAACATTTCTTGAAGTGTAGCTGCCAGCAGTCACAGGTTACTTAGGTTCCCGAAAGGAAAGATGGGGCTAAATGGGTAGGACAGTGAGAGAAGAATGAGACCAAAACAAGTTTCTGATCAAGGCCCAATGTTTACTTAGGAGTCTGAGTTTAGAAAGGGGGAGGGGGGGAGGGAAGCCATGCTCTACTACTCAGAATCTTGTCGCCTCATCAGCATCTTGTTGCTCGACAGAAACTAGTCAGGCAGACCAGCTCAGCAGCTCAGTGGGTGGTGGCTCCTCGTGGGAAGCTGCACACGTGGCAGGACAATAGACCTCACCTAGGTCGGAAGGCTGCACTCTAGCAAGCTGTGGCAAAGCGAGGTCTGAATCAGCCTGTGCCAGGCAGGGGGAAGGGCACATCTAAGTGTTTCTCGGCCAATGAATTTTCTCTTTTGAATTCTCTGTTTAGATGTGCACCTCATTTTTAAAATTTGAGTTATTTCTTTTTCCTTGATATCTTTTTTTTTTTTAAATTCCTTATATAGATGTGGAGTTGGCAAAATTCTTTTCCTATTCTGTAGGCAGTCACTTTGTCTGGATGACAGTGTTCTTTGCCATGCAGAAGCTTTTCAGTTTCATAAGGGCCCATTTATTAATGTTGATCTTAGGGCCTGGGTTCGCAGGGTTCTGTTCAGAAAGTCTTTCCCTTTGCCAGTGAGCCCAAAGAGTATTCCTCACTTTCTCTTTCATCAGGTTCAGAGTGTCTGGTTTTATGGTGAGGTCTTTGATCCATTTGCAGTTGAGTTTTAGGCAATGTGGTAAATATGGATCTATTTGCATTCTTCTACATACAGCTGTCCAGTTTGCTCAGCACCATTTGGTAAGATGCTGGTGGATTTTCCTGGAGAAGCCCCATCATTAAAAGCCACATAACCTCAGAGCTAGAGTACTGGGAGCTTTGAAACTGTAAACTCACATAAAGAAAATTTCCTAAATGTGATCACCATCTGAACAATTTTTATGGCATCATACATAAAGGGTGAGATGCTTAAAGAATCTTTTATACAGTCAATTTAAAAATTCTTTCAACCAGGCTCGAGAGAAAAAATACTTGATCTTGTTTTTCCTGTTATAGCACTTTTGCCATATCCCGCACGGCTAACGCTACTGATGGCGATGTCACCACAGATGGCGATGTGACCGCACTACCTCAGCGATGCCACCACGTTTGCTTTTGCCTTTCATTTATTTTCACCTTAACCTCCCTGAAGCTTATGAGGATGCTCACACTGTTACACAGGGTACAAAGTTTTACATTTTGATGTGTCTTCTATTTCTCTTGTGTCTGTACCTAATTTTTCATCTTTAAAAAAGTTAATAAACTGGAATCCTAAGATCATATAAGACTTAAGAGTGCTCAGTTGATACATCTGACATGGAACTTAAAACTACTGAGATATTTCTGGACAAAGTAATTTATTTAGTGGATCTTTTAAACAGTGAAGTTTTAATGTGAAGGTTAAGTGTTCCCCCACAGACGTGTTCCCCCATCTCCTAGCCTACTGTGTTTCAGACTGCTGAGTTCTTTTATACAGCAAAATTTTCTGTCACTCTTTCTTTCCTTCTTTCCTTCTTTCCTTCTTCCTTTCTTTCCTTTTTTGAGACAGGGCCTCACTATGTAGCCCTGGCTGTCCTAGAACTCAATATGTAGACCAGACTGGCCTCAAACTGGAAGATATTTCTTTACTTCTGCCTTCCAAGTGCTGGGACTAAAGACTTGTGCTACCATGCCTGGCTTATACAGCAAATTTCAGCCAAAGTGCTGGAAATTATACACATTTGAGTCCAAGGGAAGTCAGGAAGCACAAGAAACTTCTATCATGACTCTGTGTTTGGAATCTCTGGTTTCTATAGAATAAGATTCCCGGTGGGGACATGCATGTTCCACACATTAAACCACTGCCTGGAGATCTCTAAAATATGCAGAGCAGGCTTCAGTAATGAAGCTGTGTCATAGGGATAATTTGGCTGGTTCTTAGGAACAGTTAGTTACTAGGTACAGCCAAAACTGGTGTTTGTCTTCTAACAGATCATAACACCAGGTGGCACAGAGAAGGGAGGAGAGCAGTGTGTTTCAGAGAGGGCTGTTGTGTTATGCAAAAGGCATGGATCCCAGAGGAGGGCACGTGTCTTCCCTACTGTTCAGCTGGGACTCGTCTGGCGCTTGGTGGCAGTAACTGAGGGAATAACAGATTGGAAGAACCTGCTTGTAGGGAAAGGACAGTCCAGTTCCATTTACAAATCCATCCCCAAAGATAAAAAACGCCTGTGGGACACAAAGTAACTCAGACCTTGTTGCAACATTGTTGCACTGTTGTCATACAGGTGTCTGGACAGAAGCGCTAAGACTTCTGTATCAGCATTTCTGGATTAGAATGTGAGAGTTTACATCCTGAACAACTTCCCTGGTGGAGCTGCTTCTGTCATCCAGAAGCTACCAGACTGCATCTGCTCCTCTTTGTTCACATCTTTCGACAAGGGAGTTGGCCACTATCACTTGCATTTTGGCAGAGACAGAAAGGCAGACAGAGAAATAGAAAAGCAATAAATAGAAAGAACAGGCTTGCTTCTGGAGAGGTCCCATCAGAGGCTCCTGCTGGCAGAGGGGGAGGTGGATTAACTGGCATCCTGTATGAGGGATCTGGGGTTCTTGGCTCTTTTGGGTTCTCAGTCAGAATTGGGAACAAAAAATAGAGAAACTGTGAGTTGCCATTTAAGTCTAGATATTTGGGACCAATTATTATAAGGTTGTCCGGCTTCAGCTGATTGCTAGAGATTGTGATCTGACTTCCTGTTTAAGTTGATTGACATAATTTTTAACTTTTTTTTTGTAGATGATGGATTGTTCTGCTGTGAATGGTATTTTTATGTATGGTTTATCTACTGGTTCATTTGCATATGGAGTTTCTCAAGTTTCCCTTAAAGGAAGTCTCTTCTCTTAAAAAGGACAATCAGGCTGGAGAGCTGGCCCAGCAGTTAAAAGCACTGGCTGTTCTTCCAGAGGACCTGGGTCTTGATTCTCAGTGCCCACATGGTGGCCTACAACTGTCTGTATTCCAGTTCCTAGGGACTCAGTGTCCTCTCCTGGCCTCTGGGGACACCAGGCAGACATATAATGCACAGACATGGATGTAAGCAAAATACCCAAATACCTAAAATTAAATAATAAAAGAAATACAAATAAGAAAATCATATTGGCATCTACAATGGCTAAAACTCAGTCCCTTTTTTGCTTATTCAGTCTCAAATACTGACTTAGCACGTGTTTGATGACACATGCCATGCCAGCACTGAGGGTGTAGGATAGGATAAAGTGCCGTAGCTGAGACATTTTAATGGACTATGTTGAGTGAATTCAGTGACATATAAAACCTTCTGTGAAAGAAAGGAATCCTAGAGATATCTGCACAGGAATTCAGGGAGGAAATGTTAGCAAGGTGAACCGTGGTTGTGGTACACTTGTGTAGACCTTGGGTCACTGGAGAACATGCTGCCATCGTAAGCAAGCTCCTCCAGGTCTCCAGGAGGACAGATAAAGTCCAGGATAGACAAGACAGCTTTCCTGCATAACTCTGTTGCACAGGGTGACTCTAGGACCCATGTGGCTTCCCTGTAGCACTTCACTTCTAAGTATACAAATAGTGTGTGTGTGTGTGTGTGTGTGTGTGTGTGTGTGTGTGGGTGGTGGGGTAGGGGATGGGAGAGACAGACTATGGAAATCTCATACTCTGGGAAACCCATATGCCTGGGAACAGAGAAGCATTATAGACACGTGGTAAACACTGAAATTGTTTTCTTTATGATTTTTTTTTTTTTTTTTTTTTTTTTTTGGTATTTTTGAGACAAAGTTTCTCTGTGTAGCCCTGGCTGTCCTGGAACTCACTCTGTAGACCAAGCTGGCCTTGAACTCAGAAATCCGCCTGCCTCTGCCTCCCAAGTGATGAATTTATTTTTATGTGTAAGAGTGTTTTGCCTTAAGAATATCTGTGTACTGTGTGTGGGAGGTGAGACAAAGGCCAGAAGAAGGCATCAGATCTCCTGAGACTGACATTACAAATGGTTGTGAGCCACCTTGTTGGTGGGAATTGAACCTGGGTCCTTGCCAGAATACCCAGTGGGCTTAACTACAGAGCCATCTCATTAGACCTAGCACTGGCTGTTTCTGAAGCTGTTAAAGTTGAAGCAGGAGTTGCTAGTGCATTTAGATAAGCCCCTGAGTGTTGCAGGATCTGAAGGGTCAAAGGCATAGATTGTAGCTGAGGAGGTGGACAGGAAGCCAGGTCATTTGGGGAGCAGTCATGTGGGAGACATTGTGCTGTGTTTGGAGGACAATGAGAATCATTGAGAAGTTAATGGAAGACCTTCTGGGGTCTTACTAGTGACTTCTAGAAGATTTTGATAGTTTGATTCCGGGTCATGGGTTGGAGTCAGTCAAGAGTAAGGAAAGAGAGAACAATGGAATTCAGAGTTTTATAAAATAGTCTGTTTGTTTGTTTGTGTGCTTGTTTTGAGACAGGATCTCACTATATAGCACTGGCTGTCCTGGAACTCTCAGTGTAGACCAGTTAGCCTCGAACTCACAGAGATTCATTGACTTCTGTCTCCCAAGTGCAGGGATTAAAGGTGTGCGCCACCATGCCTGCCTTAAAAATACAGTGTTAATAGATTCATTGTTAGCTGATAGCAAATACTTAGTGTTTAACATGAACACAGTATTAAGCAATTTAAAATTAGCTTCTTTATTTACTAATTCTTTTGATTGTTTAATCATGGTTCCTACAAATCCTCAAAAAAAAAACAAAAAAAAAAAAAAAAAAAAAACCACAATTAAACCTCCCTTTAAGGGTAAATTCATGAGCATTGTGATGTTCCCTCCCCCTTTTCTTGTGAGACAGTACCTCTCTTTGTAGCCCTGGCTGTCCTGGAACTCTATGTAAACCACAGAGGCTGGACTCACAGAGATCCAGTTGCATCTGCCTCCCTGAGTGATGGGATTAAAGGCATATGCCTTTACTCCTGGCCTGTAAACTGTTTTACAGGGAAACAATGGGACCTAGCACTCACTAGGCAGCACCATCAGAAATGTGGCATGACCCAACATCAGATTTGTTCTGCAGACATAGGAGGGGAGAGAAGGAGAGAGGGAGAGAGGGAGGGAGGAAGGAAGGAGGGGGAAGGGAAGGTTGTGGTGGATATTACTGGAAGTCAATGCAATCTAAGACATATTTGCTACAGAATCCAGAAAATATAATCAGATCAGGGTCTGAGAGTTTAGGGTGAGGGACTGGCTTGTCTGCCTGCCCCTCCCTCCATAGTCATCTCATGCAGGATGCTGGCTTATCCCTCCTTAAGCACAGAGCATCTTGCTGCACTAAAGAGCCTGGTGGTTTGTGGTATTTGTGAGTTCTGACGGCTTCACTTCCTTGTAGCACGAAGTCGCTCCTATAGGAACTTACTTAAGAAGCAGAACGAAGGCAGCAAGCAGAAGCCAGTTCTCTGCACCCTCCTTCGAAATTTCCTCAGAGCTTTTCAGTATGCAAAGAAAAGAAGCTCTGAGAATCTGTATTTTGTCTTGTAAGTCAGGGCAGCCAGAGGAAATCCAATCTGTGGAGAAATCTGGATAAGCCCCGTTGTAGTCCCTTACGCCATCTCACTGTCAGATCTTGGGAGGATCAAATTCTTCAAAATGTCTTTTCCCCATTGCTTTAAACTTTTCGAAAAGCCCAAACTCACACATGGCTAGATTTTGCTTAGGACGTAGCTTAGAAGGTGGGTGCTTGCTCAGCTAGTCGAGGACCTAGGTTCAGTCCCCAGCACAAGAACCAAATATGCAAAGAACCAACCAAAACACATCAAACAACAGCAATAAAAACCCACAAACTCAAAATCAACACTAAGAATAAATAAATAAATTCATACATACGTCAAAATTATACTTTCTTATCCTCGAGAGGCAGTCCTCTGAGGGTGCTCAGTTGGGACCATATCTGAGATTAAAGTCATGTGTTAGCAGAACTTAAAGCTGTTTTTCAAAAGCCTCAATATGAAAGTAGTATAGGTTAATATCAATGAAAACAAATATAAATAAATAGTTCTATTTGGAATTAGTTTTCAGATTGTGTTTTATTTGGTGTTTTCCCCAAATCTCTTTCTTTTTGTCAGTAATGTTCCCCTGTAAGACTCTGTTAGTATCTAACATTCTGCTTTATGAAATTCCCATACTTTGCCATAAAATTTGTCTGTTGGTTGATGCTAAAGTTGCTTTGAGTTTTAATCAGCTAAATACAATATTGAGGTATGCATCTTTAATCTCTGTAATTTCCATAGATCCTATAGATTTCTATATATCTGTAATGGCTGGTTGTATGCCAACTTGACCTAAACTAGAGTGATTAGAGAGGAAGGGACCTCAGTTGAAGAAATACCTCCGGAGGATCCTCCATAGGATACATCTAGAAACCCAGTGTAAGTGGTGCTACTCCTGGGTTGGTGGTCCTAGGTTCTGTAAGAAAGCAGGCTGAGCAAGCCATAGGAAGCAAGCCTGTAGGCAGCACTCCTCCATGGCCTGCCTCTACATCAGCTCCTGCCTCCAAGTTCCTGTCCTACTTGAGTTTTCATCCTGACTTCCTTTGGTGATGAATAGTGATGTGGAAGCGTAAGCTGAATAAACCCTTTATGATGTTTCATTGCAGCAATAGAAACCCTAAGCTAAGCTAATATTCTATATAGTCTCAGGAATAGTCAAAGTCAAAAGACACGAACATTTTCAAGGCCTCTTTTCTGTAAAAGTTAAAGTGAGGAAGGAGTTTTCCTTATTTAAATTGCTGATATAATAAAATTGAACTTGTTTTAAAAATAATGACAGGAAGAAGAGGGGATGTGGCTCGTAGCTAGAGTGCTTGCTCAGCATGTATGAGACCATGGGCACACATACACAAACGCATACATACAAACATACACATATACATACACACATAGATACATGCATACACACACATATATCTATGCACATGTGCACAAAGTCATGATTGCACACACACAAACATATACATGCATACACATGCATACACACATATACATACACGTGCATGTACACAAATATACAGACACATACAGACATACACATGTACATATGCATACATACAAGAATGCACACATATGCATGCACACATATACATCTATGCACATGTGCACAAATTCATGCTTGAACACACAAACACTCGAGAAAGAGAGAGCGAGAGAGAGAGAAAGAGAGAGAGAGAGAGAGAGAGAGAGAGGAATGTAAAAGCTCTGCCCCCTCGATTATGCAACATATTCAGAAAATTAACTTGTGCTGGATACTGGTTAACTCTCTAGAAGACTCAAGTCTGTGTGGTGAGCATTAACAGGTCTTACCTCAGGCAAGTATGGTTCACAGTCCAAGGGCAGAAACGACTTGATTCCACACAGTGTAAGGGTAAAGAAACCCCTCCCCTCAACCCCACTTTCTGTCCTTCAGCTGGGGTTGTATTTTACCTCTTCCTGGTGCCATGACTTGTATGTTCACCCATCTGAGATCTGACACTCTATGCTTGATTTGTTTTTTGTTATTGTTTTTGTTTTTTTGTTTTTTGTTTTTGTTTTGTTTTTTAACTCTATTACCTTAGATCAGTATACTAGAAATTTCAGGGCAGAAAATGCTAAAAGTGACCCCAATCAACCTCCTGGGTTGCAGGCAGATTGTTCCTTATAATCCAGCCACAGCATCTGAGTGTCTCCCCCCCACCCCCGTATCAGTATAAAAGCCTGTCTGCTTATAGGGTCAAGCATGCAAGGAGGTCAGAATGTCCCTGCAAAGGTCTCAGCTCCTAAGGGAACAGAGCAGACCTGACGTCAGGATCCCTGCTGGAAGGGTGTTTCTTTGGAGTGTTAGGACCTCCGAACTGCTTTATTCCAAGACTCGAGTGGGAAAATTAATTTCTGCCATCAATTATCTGGCATAAAGCTGGAAGGGTTCAGGCAGGGAGGTACATTTCTATGATCTCGGTGCTCAGAAGTTGAGCCAGGACGATTGGGAGGTTAATCCAAGACTGGGTTATATCCTAGGACTCTACCTCAGAAAAAGTGAGAGAAGTCATTTGTGTTCCCCTATCTGGTTTCACAACCACGGGAAAAGAATTCTTCAGGATAAAATTTGGATTTTACCTTCTCTAAAACATACATTTAATCTCCACTATGAGGTGTTAAGAGCTGGAACCAGGGAGGATTTTTAAGGTAAGATGAAGGGTTTGAGTTCATGAACAGATGTCTCCATACAAGAGAGTAATAGATTATTAATAGGTTGTGTGTAGACTGGGTCTACCAGGAAAGCCAGATTGGCTGGGTCTCTTTTCCTTCTTCCAATCTCTTGCTATGAGATGCCCTCTCTTACCCCTGGACTTTGACAGCAAGAAGAAAACACTGTATAGGTTCTTAATTTTGGTCCAGAGCTCTGAGCTGCAATAAACTACCTTTTTTGTTACGCACCACCAGCAAATGGCAACATGGTAAGACAGCCGACTTCCTTTTCACAGCTTGCTTGTTAAGTAGTGTGCTTGCATCCTCAGGTTCTTCAGGTGAAAGGTTAGTACAAGTGAAACATAGTGGCAAAGGAGTCTTGGGGCTGTAGTTTGGCTCTGTGTGAAGTCTGCCGAGAAACAAGTGTGGTGATTTTGTAACAACTCCTCCCATGCCTCTCCTGCCTTCAATTTATTTGTCTCTGTGGTCCCTTTTCCTTGACAATGCACAGTTCTGGTTTCATTAAAGATCTATTGCACTCATTCGGGGAAAAATGAAAACTTTAGAACCCCCTGTGGAGATAAGTTCCTGATTTCTGTTTTAAGGACCAGTTTCTAGGCTGCTGTAGGTCCATGCAGTTAAAGTTACTAAGATTTTGTTCTCGACATCTAGGCAATGGAATAGAACTCAGTACCTGGGTGTGGTGGACACACCATAACCAACATCCAGAGAAGAGGCAGAAGGATTTGAAAGTCAGTGGCCAACACAGGCAACACATGAAGAATTTGACTTAACGGATTGATACCTCCCCCCCACACACACACAATTCTGTGCTGTCAGCTATTTTCTGAAACTATCTTAGAAATGTTTTTTCTTTGTGAATCTAAACATAAAATATTGAGATCAATGATGTTTTGAATGACAACCTTCTGTATTGATAAGTTTAAAAAAATAACCATAAGTAATTGTCCTATGAGTGCATTCTTGACTTCATTTTGGGTACTAACTTGCCAGTAACTCCTTGGGTAGACCAAACTCCTCAGCAGGCTCACACCTGAGCCAGAGAAGCCAGAGCCTCAGCTCTTTGCAGATGGCTGAGCCAGAGTGAGGGTGGCAGGTGTCAATCAACACCTGTTTATTAAATGCTCTCAGGGGCTCAGGTCTGTCTGGGAGACCTGAATACCTACATCCTATGATGACAGCCAGTGTTAAGGACAGGATTAAAGGTATTTGAAAGGTGAGTAGTCTTCGGTGTAGGTCATTTTCAAAGTTTCACAGAAGCAGCTTAGGAAGTCTTCAGTATTGAATAAAGATGCTATTTTAGAAAAAGAGCATTTAGCTTCAAGATGGGGCATCTGAGGACTAGGAATCTGCTGTACCAATATATAAGTACATGAACAAACTAGACCAAGAGGGAGAGACTTTCCAACTAAATCATTTAAGAATGTGCTTAAAAGAAAATGTTTTCAGGGCAAGAGAGATTGCTCAGTGATTAAGAGCACTGGCTGCTCTTCCAGAGGATTCCATTCCCAGCACCCACATGGCAGTTTACCACCATCCATAACTCCAGTTTCAGGGACCTGATGGTCTCTTTTGACCTCTACAGCACTGCATGCCTGCCATAAACATATACACTATACTTAGACATATATATATATGTATATATGTATGTATATATACATATATGTATATATGCATATAGATGTGTATATATATATACATATATATATGTAAAACAAATCTTTAAAACAGAAAATATTTTTCACAACACCCATTCTTTTAATCAAATGCACTCATGGGGGTCTTCAGAATCAGGCAAGTTGTTTGCCTTACTTCATATGAACAGGCTTTTCCTTGATGAGGTGCCAGAGGTGATCCCAGAGAGATTCAAGCAGGCCAAGCATGAGCTCTTCCCCAGCTCTACTCCCCACATCGTGACACACATACGCATCAGAAGTATCTTTTCATTCATTTTAGGGATCAGTTTTGGAATGGTTTGCCTGGGTCCTGTGCTTAGCGCCCTGTTTTCAACGGACAGGTTGTGCATTCAAAGCCTTTCTTTTGGTGCCTCTGGAGACACCAGAATGACTGCTGTGCACTCTCTGGAGAGACCTTGCCCTATGTCCTGGGCAGCTTTAGTTGTCACAATTGTCTCACCCCGTGGAAGGGTATCCATTGATTAAGTGTCTTTATCAGATCTTTCAAGGGCGTGTCTGTAAGGGATGGCCTTCTCTGTCTTTAGGGAGGTAGGAGAACTCGGTCCACACTGGGCAATGCCATTCCCATGGCAGATGACCCTGGGCTGTGTAAGAAAATGGAGCACGAGCCTGCCAGTGAGCCAGAGAGCAAGACAGCAAGCAGCATTGTTCCATGGGTCCTGCCTCGTGGGCACTCACCTCAGTGATGGACCATGACCAGATAAAGCCTTCCTCTTCCAATTGCCTTTAGCCAGTCTCTCATCCCAACAATGGACTGAAACTACATCGTGTTAGGAACACATCCTCAGAGACGCAAATCTAGATACCCCAAGCCTGACATGGGGTGTTTGGTGGATGACCCACCTTCCTTCCTTTTCTCCCGATCTCTCTCCTAATTTCTAAATGCCACTCACTTGTGAATACATAAGCCTCCACCGCTGGTTACAAGGACATTGTTTTCTTGAGATGAGAAATCTATTTTCGGTTACTGAGAACATGATTGAAGTCTTGTAATAGCCTGACTCTCGGAATGGAATAAAGAGGAATTTTTTTTTTTTCTTTTTTAAGTTTTGAGCTACTAGAAAGAGCTTGGGGCTTGGGCAGCAGCAGGGCAGGTGAAAGTGGCTTTGCCTTGAGTTCTCCCTTTCATGCTTGATCATCTGCTAGAAATAGCCTGCTATCACATGCCTGCCTCTGTGTGTCTCCTCCACATTCCTGCCTCCACACTCCTCCCTCCTCTGTGCTCCTGCCCAGCACACCCTCATGCTTTCTATCGGCCCCTGCTCCAGTGGTGCTATATCAGTGGCCTTCTCGGTTGTCCTAGGCAGAGCAACCCCCTCTCTGCTCCCAAGTTCTGCCTCCCCTTCAACTTGATTTTTCTTCACAGCACTCCTTAGTCAGCCCACACATAAGCCATTTGTCTCATCTCTCTAGGACATAATCTTTCCAAGAGAAAGACTTTGCTTTGTTCGTCCCTGTACCCCTAGCATCTGAATTGTGCCTAAGCACAATAGGTACTCAACCGATATTTGCCGAAGGAATAATGGCGGACTGTGTTGCCCAGATTTCAAAGGTACTGCCCCTGCTGGGACCTCTATTGGTGAGTGTTTGTGCAGTAAAGGAAATCCCAATTGCCAGTTCTCTCTAAATGGATTATAAGAGCACATTCTCTTTAGACTATCGAGCATGCCATCCTTCTAGGATCTTAACTGGAGTCCCTTTACCATTCAGCGTTTTCTTAGCTTCTCCAATGGAAGGAAGACCCTTAAAGAGTGTAAACCACTCCTCACTTCAGGCTTCCTAGTGGTAACCCATGTGTACCACTAACACAACTATCCTTTTATATCCGGTTGGTCATTTGTCTGGGAGTTCCAGCACGAAAGAGCTGGGCTGGATTGGATGAAGCGAGCTCTTCTGTGTGGAAACATCCCATCACAGGCTTTCAATTGTCAGACAATGTTTAGGGGTGAGAGCCCAAACATGGAGGTCGGAAAACTGAGACATCATGTCCATGCATCCGCTGCTAGGTGGTAGGATCAACGGAAGGAATTCACAAGAAATTCTGTGGTAATCCCTAGCTGCACATGTGTCATCTGCTAATTTCTTAGCTGACAGACTCAAGCCAGACAAGTCCACGCTGTGGCTGCATGGGAGACCCCTGGGCCTGAGGCTGCGAGCCTTCTCAGTCTTCGGGGGAAGTCCCTGCCAGGTGCAGACTAACACCACAGCTTTAGTTGTAAGATGCTTTCAGCTCTTGATGGGGTTTGGGGTGTCAGCTGCGTAAGCTCCAGTGTGTCCTGCTGCGGTGCCTCCGGGGTCTTCAGACACGGTGGTTCTCTTACGATGACTACTGGTTCTGCAAAATAGCTGTGCAACTGTTCTCACGGACCTCGTTGTTATCACCGTCTTCAAAGAGAGGCGGTCTCCTTGGCCGTTGTTTCTCAGGAAGGACCGAGGTGCTCTTGGCCTGCCACTGAGGGAAGAAGCACATGATTGGAGCCACTCAAGAGGGCAGCATAGTTCAGCTGGTAGGGCTTTGCCTGGTATGTACAGGGTGGGCTTATTCCTAGCATTGCATACAGTGGGAATGGTGGTGCGTAGCACAAAGATCAGCATGTCAGGGTCATCCTCAGCTATACAGAGAATTCCCAAACAGTCTGAGCCATATGGTGTAGAGAGCCGTCCGAACCACGCCCTAAAGATGGTGACGGCTGGCCGAGAGCTCTGAGATAAACAACACCTGATTTGGCTTGTAAGTTGTGCTTCTGAGTGGCATGATCTTCCCTGGCCTATGGGGAGATGACGCGTGGCGTGGCATGAGTTCGTGGGCTCCTACTAGGATATAAGCTGTGCCCAGGGAAGAGATCGCGGGCTCACCTCCACACAATGCTGCCTGTAAAGTATCCTGAGTAAACCACTAAGAGAAGGAACCGGTTGTGTCGTGTCTTAATTCCTGCTGGGCAGGGTTGGCGCATCACAATATGGCACTTGTCCTAAAACAAACAAAAGGAGAGGACACTCTTTTTTTTTTTATTACTATTTTTTATTGGATATTTTCTTTATTTACATTTCAAATGTTTTCTCCTTTCCAGGTCTCTCCTTCGAAAACCCCCTATGCCATACCCCTACCCCCTGCCTCTATGAGGGTGCTCACCCACCCACTCCAGTCCTCCTGCCCTGGCATTCTGCTACAATGGGGCATCGAACACCCTCAGGCCCAAGGGCCGCTCCTCCCACTGATGTCCAAGAAGGCCATCCTCTGCCACATATGTGCCGGGGCCATGGGTCTCTCCGTGTGTACTCCTTGGTTGGTGGTCCAGTCCCCAGGAGCTCCAGGGGGGTGTTATCTAGTCAGTTTACACTGTTGCTCCCCACATGGGGTGCAAACCCCCTCAGTTCCTTCAGTCTCTTCTCTAATTCCTTCGTTGGGAACCCCATGCTCAGTTCAACAGTTGGCTGCAAGCATCCGCCTATGTAATTGTCAGGCTCTGGCAAAGCCTCTCAGAAGACAGCTATATCAAGCTCCAGTCAGCAAGCACTTCCCATCATCCACAATGGCACCTGGGTTTGGTGACTGTCTATGGGATGGATCCCCAGGTGGGGCAGTCTCTAGATGGCCTTTCCTTTAGTGGAGAAGACACTCTTTGTCACAGTGCTCCGGTGATCTTATTGAATACCACATCTAAAGATTTATAACACTGGGACTTGGGGGCTCCATTTCTAAATCAAGAAAACTGGTGTGGGTTGGCAGGTAACTAGCTGTAGAATCACTTGTCAAGGAGTGTGAGTGTGGAGACGGAGCCACAATGAGCTTGCCAGTACACGGTGAGGGATGTAAGCAGCAGGAGGTGGAGAGGGACTCAATTTCTCTGGAGCAGGAGAGCATGTGTAGGTTGGCATCCATAACCAGGGATGTGAGTAAAGCTGTCATAGAGCTGCTAGAACTGGGGAAGGCACAGGAGGTTCCAGAGAGGTGGCAGGGGCAGGGGTGAAGTGGATAGCCAGAGAAGAGGTAGAAACCTAGGGAAGGGCTGTGAACTCCAGCTTCAAATTAAGATCTATCCAGTGTGGCTAGCACTGGTGGTGTGTGCAGAATAAACACTGGGGCTAGTGACTGGCAGGGTGTAAGGAATCTCAGAAAAGACAGGAAGGTGACTAGCTACGGTGTGGCCGTCAGGTGCAAGGTCTGTAACATGCCCAGTCAGGAATCTAGCCCACTTCTCTTGCTTTTTTTTTTTTTTTTTTTTATAGCAAATAGAATTGTCAGTATAACACTATAGACTAGTCCTCAAGCGTGGCACAGGACGATATGCTGTTGGAACTGAGCTGTCCTGATGGGAGAAAGCCCAGGGCACATAGAGACCCACATGTAGGTGTCCTGGCCAGCAGCCTGGCTGAATCCCTAGACCACAGCTGGTATCACTGCTAGAAGACTCCATGAGACAGCTACAGCATGAGAATTCTCTCAGTGGGGGCTGGTTATTCTCCCCTCTCCCCTCTCCCCCTCCCTCTCCTTCCTCCTTGACAAAAATCATAGCAGTCTTATATGTTGTTAGGTTTGGGCTTCCTCAGAAGCAGATACAGCAATAGGCAAATGAAACTGTAACTGACGGCAGAGCTCTAAAAGATTACGAAAAGCCCTTTAATTCCCTCTTAGTGTTCTGTTACTTTCCCTTTCGGCTTTCTGGTTTCCGTAAGGAAATACACCAATGTAGACGTGACCATCTCCATTGAGACAGCCTGGAAGGAGATTTTATCAATAGCCTCCACGGCCAGGCTAGGGAGCTGTCATTCAAGATGGCCCTGCATCCGCTCCACATTCTCATAGGGCAGCTCTCCAGGAAGGGTCAGGTCTCAGCCAGCTCATAGGCTGTCTGCTTTAGTTTTTAAACAAATTCTGATTTGTGAGCTCTTGGTGCAGTTCTTCCCATGACTGTTGGACTCCGGGTCGGGTTGTGGGTATCGCTTGGCAGTGTGCAAACATGTGGGGGTGGTTTGTGTGTCTGAGAGGAGCTCTCCAGATAGCAGGGGCAAGAGAAAAAGTGGGACCAAGGCTGAAAGGAGAAATGGTAATTAACTCCCATTGTACCCTGTGTCAAGCTATTATTCTAACATAATATATATTTTACCTCATGAGTAGGAATCGGGTTTTTGTTCAAAACCACTTTTCTTATTTTAAATGGTGAATTTTATGTATCATTAAATCCATTCTTGTATAAAATCGGAGCTATTTTAAGTTTTTTTTTCTTAAATTATTTCTTCCTGAGTTCTAAGGAAAGGGAGACCTGAAGACCAGCAACATCTTTTAGAGCAGCGGCTCTCAACCTTCCTAAAGCTGTGACCCCTTTATACAGTTCCCCATGCTGTGGTGACCACCCCCAACCACCCCTAACCATAAAATTATTTTTGTTGCTACTCCATAGTTTTACTACTGTTTGAAAAAGAATGTAAATATCTCGGTTTTCTGATGGTCATATAGATTGACTTGTGAAAGGGTCATTTAACCCCACAGAAGTCTCGACGCACAGGTTGAGAACCACTGTTCTTGAAGCACCACGTCATGTCACGGAGGGAGGTGTTAGCAGCACAGAATATCTGAGACGAGCAGACTAGGAGCTGTAGAGACGGCTCAGCTGTTAGGAACACTCGCTGTTCTTTCAGAGGACTCAGGCTCAGTTCCTAGCACCCACATGGCAGCTCACAAGAACTCAGCTTCAATTGGAGGAATCTAATGTCTAGTGACCTTCCCAGGCACTGCAGTCTACGGTCCACACAAAACCTCACAGGCAAAAATACACATACACCTAAACAGATGACTATTTATTTATTTATTTATTTATTTTTAAGCGAAAGTGGAACAGATCAGCCCCCTCTTTCTCAAGTCCCTTTTCATCATTACTCACAGGCTCTGTCACTGACAGATTCTACCAGGCAAGGATAGCAGACTGTGTATGGAGACATATGATGCCTGCATTGGTGCTAAACTCATGTGTAGGTTTTTCTGATCATTATTTCCTCAAATCATCAGTATGGCAACTTTTTGCATAGAGTTTACATTGCATTTGGTATTGAAGGTAACCTAGAACGAATGCTGGAAGGTCAGGGTAGGCGTAGGGCATTTGCGAATTCTTCAGTATCTTAGGAAGCATGTTGGTGATCTCAAGTTTTGTTATCTGTGGGGAGTCTTGGAACACACACACACATGCACACACACACACACACACACATTCACACACACACACTCACACACACACTCATACATACACTCATGCACACATACACCCACACATTCACACACACTTACACACTCACTCTCACACACATACTCACACTCACACACACTCACTCACACATACACTCACACACACTCACACACACACTCACACACACACACACACACACACACACACACACACACACACACACACACACACACACACACACACACACACACACACACACACACACACACACACACACACACACACACACACACACACACACACACACACACACACACACACACACACACAC